>PVKM010018263.1:0-25193 GCA_004027735.1 Carollia perspicillata
CCTGAAACACCATTCCAAAAGAACCTATGCACCCCAATGTTCATAGCAGCACAATTTACAATAGCCAAGTGTTGGAAGCAACCTAGGTGCCCATCAGTAAATGAATGGATCAAAAAACTATGGTACATATACACAATGGAATTCTATGTAGCAGAAAGAAAGAAGGAGCTCCTACCCTATGCAACAGCATGGATGGAACCGAAAGCATTATGCTAAGTGAAATAGACCAGGCGGTAAAAGACAAATATCATATGATCTCACCTTTAACAGGAACCTAAGCAACAAAACAAACAAGCAGGCAAAATATAACCAAAGATATTGAAATAGAAAACAGGATGACAGTAACCAGAGGGGAGGGAATTTCAGGGGAAAAAGGGAAGGGATTATAGAAACAAGTATAAAGGACACATGGACAAAAACTAAGGGGGTGGAAATGGGAGGGAGGTGGGGAGCACTGGGGGGTTGGACTGGGACAGGAGTAAAAAACAGAAAACTGTACTTGAATAACAATAAATAAATAAATAAATAAAAGAATTATTTTTGTCATCAGTATTCATTTTGTAATCATCCCAGAATCTTCACAGATTAAACTGTTTAAACTCAGAAAGGCTAAATATTATTTTTCTCAATGCCTTGACATGAACAAACAAATGGATGCAAGGCCCAGCGCTGATTTGCTGCAAACCCCAGCACCTACATTTCCTCACTGGTAGCCGTACTGCAACATTAATCTTTTAAAAATCTGACCATGGAGGGTTGCCTGCTAGCCTGATATTTTTTCCATTTGTTTTCACTGGAAGGTGTCTTGAACTCCTAGCCTACTTTTAGTTAAGAACTGTACCAGATTTAAGTTCTGTCCATTTGTGAGAGTGATGGCAGCAATGGGTGAGAAATCAGAATTACATTCACGTTGATCTGTCCGCCCATTACATTTTTTGTATTTAACTTTCTAACCAACTTGAATGAACTTGAGGAAAGCACCTTGATTCTTAGGAATGCATCAGAAATAGGTCTCAGCATGATTATCCGAACAGGACATGTAAGATTGTGAGTCTAAGGCAGTGAGATTGTCCCCAGAATCTGCAGGTGAAAACCAGGTTCTGAGACCATCATTGCCTCTTGTACAATATCAGTCTTTCCACAAAGAGCCAAATCTGTTAATACATACATTCCACCATTCATTCAAGTGGGAAGTGTTGGGAAGAGAGTTAGGACACTAGATGGGATCAAAAATATGATTCATAACAGTCTTGTAGCGATGCCCAATCAGGAAGTTTGCATGTTACCCTCTGAAAATATGTCTTTCATAAAACATGTATTATTAGAGAAGAGGTCTATGCTTCCTATTGCTAAGGGATAGACCCTCAGAAATTGGAGTCAAGTAGTGGTTAAGCACGTACATAGATTAATAGGCATATCAGTAATAACTTCTAATTTATTTTAATGTGGGAGTTTTAGCTATTTGACTGTAAGTTAGGGGAAATTCGGATGGAGGTGTCATGGACCTCTATTGCCCATCATTCTGCAGGTTTTGGGAACACTGGCGTGACTCTGCAGGTTCTAAATGTGTCATTGCACGCTAGGCTAGACATGGTTCGAAGCAGCAGTGAGAAACACGAGGCATAAGGTCAGCACGAAGCCCTTTTAAATCCTTGTAGCCTATTAAGGTTTAAACTTTTCAGATTCCCACTACTCCGTCTGATATATAAATGGATAACCTTTCATAAATCACCTTTAATTTGGTCCTGAATTTTTCAATTATTTTATGTGAGCACTGGTAAAATCTGCGAATGTTCATTTTATGTTAAATGTCTAAAAGTTAGTTTTTAATACTATATATTCTTTGCCCTCTAATTAGATAAGAAGTAATAAAATGATTATGTTTTTTTTCCTGAGGCCAATCTGTTTTATTGGTCAAGCGGTTCTTTCACTGACTGCAGTCCACGAGCAGCCAAGCAGCCGCTCCGTTAGAGCCGATCGCGAGACTTGCGGCGCCCGTGCGGACGTTTCCGTCTGTCCTTAGACTGCCCTTTTCTACTTCTCTGTGGCTCTCACAGCATATGGGCTAAAGTAATTAATTAGCCAATTTGTAAGTAATTGCTTCTGACGAGCTAGCCACTTTCCTTTAGCAAAAGTGTAAAATGAGCAATCGAGGGGACATGTAGTCAATTCACTTATTAAATTAGCTACAAACCCAAGGACTTTCAGGGATCGTGTTTCTATGTAAAGCAAATAGACATTTTATAATTAATAATTACATTCCAGTCAATCATTTAATTGTAAATAGTGCCCAATTTTAAGGGTAAATTCATACAATAACACTCAAGATCAAATATAGTTGTCTACCGTTAGATATTTAGATGACAATTTACACAATTTTATTTTATCAATGAGGAGGTTTTTCTGGAGTTATAAGACTTATGTATCTTTCTAAACCTTGGGAGAGAGACTGTCCTGGTGAATTTATCATGCATTCTAACATCCTGGGTTACACTGGTGGTGTGACAAGAATGTCACTTGTTCCTTCGGAAAGATGTTACCACATAGGAGGATAATTATTGCAACCTGTCCCCACTACAGAAGAAGCAGAGTCTGAGCTATGTGGTGGGACTTGACAGCCACTTCAAGGCTCTCTGTCCCTGAAAGCAGCATTATTGGTGGCTTCTTATGGAATTGTCACACTTTCTATTTTGCCTGACATGCCTCATGTTCAATGAAAATAGCGGTGAGTGCTTATATCTGCATGCGGGTATTGAATAGACACGTCTAAATATCGAGATAGAAGTTTCTGCTGGTGCTGCATATTTCAGAGTCAAGATTCCCAAGGAGAGTGGGTGAAGTGCAAAGAGATATTAAGATGGTGGGGTAAGGGATACTAGTCTTTTTCTTTCTTTCTTTCTTTCTTTCTTTCTTTCTTTCTTTCTTTCTTTCTTTCTTTCTTTCTTTCTTTCTTTCTTTCTTTCTTTCTTTCTGTTTCCAATTGCTTTCCTTTCTTTTTTTTAAATTATTTTTATTGTTGACACTATTACAGATGTCCTTCATTCCCCCTCTCATTGCCTCCCTCCACCAAGTCCCCCCACCCCGGGCCTTCACCACATTATTGTTTCCATGGACTTTACATATATGCATATATGTTCTTTGGCTAATCTCTCTAGTCCCTCCCTCTACTCCCTCTGAGACCTGTCAGTCTGTTCTATGTGTCCATGTCTCTGATTTTATTTTGTTTGTCATCTTATTTTGTTCATTAAATTCCACATATGAATGAGATAATATGGTATTTGCCTTTCTCTGAATGGCTTATTTAACGTAGCATAATATTCTCCAGGTCCATCCAATTGTTCCAAAGGGTAAGATTTGCTTCTTTTTTTTATGGCCATGTAGAATTCTATTGTGTAAATGTACCACAGCTTTTTGATCTGCTCATCTACTGATGGGCACTTTGGCTGTTTCCAGATCTCGGCTATTGTCAATAATGCTGCTGTGAACACCGGGGTGCATATACTTTCTAATTAGTGGATCATGATTCTCAGGACATATTCCCAGAAGTAGGATCAGTGAGTCAAAGGGCAGTTTCATTTTTAGTTTTTTGAGGAAACTCCATACTGTTTTCCACAGTGGCTGCACCAGTATGCATCCCCAATACTACGTTTAAGTGGTGGGGGCAGAAGAGTGTATGAAGGAAACTGCACATAGCTGGGCAGAGGGAGGGGTCAGAAAAGAGGGTAGTCACAGAAACCCAGGGAGGTAAGATGCTCCTGCTTCTCAAGTGGGAGTGGGCTGGGGTGAGGAGAAGAAAGAGGAATAAGCAGGTGTGTGTAGGGCGACAGGGCAAGACAAATGTGCTTAGGTGTGGGTCTGGGTCACCCCCACGAGGAGCATCTCTTCCTTTTTTTGGAGGACAGGGTGGAAGAGTCTATCTCACATTCAGGGACCAAGCTATATCTTGTCTTGAAACATCAGAGACAACCTTCTCAGGACCTATGGACAGATTCTGTTATATGTGAAGGTAAGACAGAAATGACTCAGGCTGAAAAGCCAAGTTGCAAATGAGAGAAACAACTAATCAGAGGGGCAGTGAGGACAATGTGTACTGGAACTGGAGCTGAGGATCCCTGGGCTCTGACAGTAACAGGCACCACGCTAAACAATGCAGCTACTATAACTGCCCATCACCAATGTGGCTGAGCTCCAGCCCCCAGTGCAGCCCTTTTCGTCCTGGAAGGCTTCTGCTTAGAAGCAAAGTCTGGTAAGGAGAGAGAAGTAGAAACTTAAATGCAAGTCAGTGAGTGGAAAAAAGAGAGAAAGAGAGAGAAACTAAAGTTTCAGAGTGAAAACCAAAACATTTCCTTTATTTCAAATTCCACAGCATATAGAATAATACAGAATATTAGGGAAATCTGAAGTAAAACTATCAGATAAGCAGAATATTTAGATTTCTTTAAAAAGAGGAATGTGTGGGATACCAAAGGACTTCTTTATTTTTTTCATTAAAGGGAGGGAGAGAAACATCAATGTGTGGTTGCCCCTCACATGTCCCCAACTGGGGATCTGGCCCTCAACCTAGGCGTGTGCTCTGAGTGGGAATGGAACTGGCAGCCCTTCGGTTTGCAGGCCTGTGCTCAATCCACTGAGCTACACCAGCCAGGGCACAAAGGGTTTTTATATGCCACATCTATATTCTAAGAGCTGATTTAAATAAAATCCTCTCCCTAGAGCTAAGTTGTGAACAGATGGCAAATTTACATTTCTATAGGTTCTTACAAGGAATAATGCTGGCCACTCACTTGTGCATCTATTTGTTCCTCTAACAATTGTGAGTATATCTTAATTGTCTGCTTTGCTCTTGGCACTAGTGAGTCAGGCCTATCCTGGTCCCTGTGCTCTCAGATTTTCCCCCAGCTAGGGGAGAAAGACAATTAGTCAAGCAATCCCACCTGTGATTGTAAAATTTACACTGTACTAGAGGATATTTCATAGTAAGGAGACTTGACCTAAAGCCATGAGATATCTTAAGTCTTAAGAAACTGACAATTTCAAAAGGAGAGAACAGCATGAGCAAAGGCCCTGTGGTGTGAAGAAACATGATCTGAAGGGCCACCATGGGCATCTGTCTGAAGTAACAGGATAAAAAGTTTTATTTTTAAAGTAATAGAAGCTGTTGAAGGATTTTAAGCAGAATAGGGACATTCTCTGAATTATGTTTTCAAAAGATCACTCTAGCTTCTGGGTGGAGGAGAGGGATAAAGTATGGTTACTGAGAGAATAGTACAATGCCCTTGGCTGCTGCAGGAAGAGGCTACTGAGGTCATATAGACAGGAGGTGGTGGTCATTTGGGTTAGGGTAGAGAGTGGATTTGCCAGATATTCAGGACATAAAATCAACAGGACCAGAGATTAGAATCAGTATGTAGGTGAGGGAGAAAGGGAGGTTAAGGCTGATTTACAGATGTTGGGTTTACATACAAAGATGGAAAGATGGCAAAGTCTTTTGCTGAGAAAAGGAAGCAGACAAGCACCATGGATTGGTAGATGGGGAGATTAAGAATTTAATTTTGGAGCTGCAGACGTACCTTTGAGACATCCACACAGAGGTGACATGTTGGTACCATATTTTTTTGGACCATAAGATGCACCTAGGTTTTAGAGGAGGAAAATAGGAAAAAAATTGAAGCAAAAAATGTGGTAAAATATTTAATAACATAATATTTCACCAGTGTAAATGTGAACAGAACTCAATAGCAGTATTAACAACCATTATTCCTCCCAAATTTGGCAGGGGTGGGGTGGGGAGTACATCTTACAGTCCGAATAATACAGTAAGTGGGTCTGAAACTCTGCTGGGATGACTGGTCTAGAGATATATATGTGTAAGTCATCTATGTAAGTTTGTAATTGATAAGAATATATAGGAAAAGAACATAGAGTGAAAATCAAAACAGAGAGAGAGAGAGAGGTCTTGGCACTGTGTGTTGAATATTTAATATCGAGTATAGGAGGATTGTGGGAAGGACAGGCAGCAGCCAGAGAGGCAAGGAAAAAACAAGGAAAGTCCTGAGTCACTCAAGCCCAGGAAAGAGTGTGTTTGAAACAATAAGGGTGTAATCAAGAGTGTTAGGTACTGCCGTGTGGTGGAGTGAGATAAGGACTATGGAGTGCACATTGAACCTAGGGATTACCATGAAGGTCATAGTGACTCTACCAAGACCAATATCAATGGAGAATTGAGTAGAAGCCAGAATGAGAAGCTGGAGAGTATTTGGAAAATGGGGGTGGGTAGGAGGGGAGACAGTGAGGATAGAAAACTCAAGTGCTTTGTGATGAGAAAGCTAGAGAGGTGGTTGAGTGGGCATAAGAGGCTGGGTTGTGGGAGGTTCTTCAGTGTGCACAAGAGGATTCAGTTGAGAGAGCTTCTACTGCAGAGTGAAGAGTTACTAGAGAGTGTAAAATTCCCAAGGAGGTGGGCAGGGAGGTGATGCGGACTCTGGTCAGCAGTGGGGTGTTGTGGGTGAGACGAGACAAATTCACATGGACCACCGAAGTCCTGTGGAGGAAAAGGGATGGCATGATCACTCTCTCAAGGGGCCCCTTGCCTTGCCAAGCTTTTATTGACTTTGTAATAGCATACATCAAAGAAGGTTTTCACTCATTATACTTAGGTTTGCTTTAGATAATTACTTTTTACAGATAGCAATGGAAAGGATGTTACTGATTAGTTCTTACAGATTAACAAGGAAAAAATGTTGCATATGCAAGGGAACCAATGATAAGAGTAATTGGTCCAGTTACACTTCAGTCCTTGGGAGAATTAGCACAGACTTCAGGAAGTTACTTTAAAGATATGCAGCAAGCATTTGCTGCTTTGACTCAGGGTGAGGGAGTTTTAGCAAGAGCAAGTCATGAAGCAGCCTAGGTATAACGCAGGCCTGGTTTCCTGTGGGAGAGGCAATCCATGGGTTTGGCATCCTGCATGCCACCACGCACCTATGGGCTTTCCCATAGGGCTGAGCTACATTTGCCATTCCATGCAGATAGGTTCTTTATAAGGAGGGTTCCAAAGCCCAGGTAGAGGGAAGAGCTATAAATATTTTGTATCCAGAGAGTGAAAGAGTCCTCTGTTACAGCTTCAGTTTTATTTGTGTTGTAGCAGGCAAGTTTTCTACTGATACTGGGGGAGAGGCAAATGTGTTTATGTGTGTATGTGGTATGAGCATAGTTGTCACCAAAGGAGGGGAGAAGCTTTAAGATAGTTTTGGTGGAAAGAAGGAGAGTGACTTAATCAGAGAAATGTGAGAGGACTTATCTGAGATTAGTTTTTATGCATTTACAGTAAAAACCTATCTGTTCTATTGTGTCACTTTCTCCAGAAGAGTTCAGCTGCTGGGGATGGGATGTAGACTGTTGGTTTCATCAGGGGTGAGGTTTTGCTAGACAAAGGAAACAAAAATGCTGAAATGGCAAGGAAATTGGTAAAAGTGTCATAAACTGCTGAACTGTAGCCTCTGCTGACTGGAAACGAAATCAAGACAGCAGAAGATCAATGTACTGCCAGACTGAAGCTGGAGTGATGGACGGAAGTCCTGATGAGGCTGAAAAATGGTCTTGTGGGGAGGAGCTGAGGAAGACAGGGAATGAGTGGTATGTGAAAGGTGTCTCCCTTGATGGCAAGACCCATTGCATGTGCACTGGAATAGATGACTCAGAGTACAGAAAACTAAAGGACATGAGAACTTGAAGAATGAGGGGCTATTTTTTTGTCAAATGGATTGTTGCATGGGCATGAAAGTTAGTAGAGATGATTATGGCAGGGCTTGGAGGGCAGATGCCAAGACTTTGATAAACAATAGGAAAGAGAATGACCAAGAATTTGGTTGAAGACAACGACAAGATGGGGAGGTAGACCTGAAAGCCATGATGCTCAAAAATATGGACTATTTTCCCCAGAGGAAATAGTAGTAGTAGATGGAAGTGGAAGTGAAGGGTAAGGGGGACAGCAGGCCTACCTCGCGGCACTGCAGTATGTGGAGGGCAGGGGAGAAATGTGAGGACAATGGGAAGAAGTGTTCTTGGTGGGGGAGGTGGGTTTCAGTCATGGCAAAGTGAATGAAGGGAGAGTACATGGGTTGGGAGACTTTGATGGCGGAGAGGAAGGCAGGTGAGTGGCAGGGCACTAGATTAGGGCCTGGGAGTATAGAGCTTTATTGTTGCAGACACAGATAGGAAACAGAACCCTACAAATTATAGACAAGGAAGAAGAAAAATGCTTTAAAAATCACAAGAGAAAGAAACTGTTGGTTATTAATCACAACCAATGTTAATCTAATTAAAATCAGGAAGAATAGGACGCTTCAAGTAGGTCTCTGGTCCCCCAAAGCAAAGGAAACTTTCAATTTAGAGAATTTGTCTAAATTAGGGTTTGAACCCCATTTGAGACAATTCTGTAAATATTTAAGGTCTTATTTTTTAATCCTGACTGAATTTAGGAATAGAATGTTCCACAAGTTCTTGGCATCCTTTTAACTGTGAAACTGAGGAGTGGACACAGTCCTTCAGGAAAAGTTTGGCTAATTACAAGGATAAAGAGGGAGTGATCTCACTGTTCTTCCAGGCACATGTTTGTAAGTCCTAACACTGTGCAATTTTTAAAAAGCTGGTGTTATGACTGACTCCAGCTTATCTATTTTAATTGCAGGCTACTGTTTAGGCATCTTTGCCTGTAGCCAGTCAAGTCTCATCTTCTACGTTCCTACTTTGTTTCCCTCTTCTGAAGATACTACGTGCATTGTTTATCTTCAGTGAACTTTAAAAAGCTTTCTGACCACTTTCCTAACTTAGTAAGGTTATTTTAAATCTCGCTTTCCATCAGCAGGCTCATACTGGCCTTCCCACCCTGCCAGTGAGGAAGTGACTAACATGCTCCAAGTGTTCTTGCCAACGCTGTGTTCTAGGGCATCTGTTTGCAAACATTTTTGGCCTGCATTTCTATCTCCTACTCTGTTCTTCTCTGTGCTGGGGACACTCTCTGTGTAGGTCATGACTTCATCATCTTCCTTCTGGCCTTTATCAATGTTCAGAGAATTAAATTGCTCCTGTTTCGAGCCATAGGTCAAACTTTTGTAGACATTCGTGTCAAAGGGGGTTATTCCTAAGTTAATAAGCACAGACAACAAGAATTTAATTTTTTAGAATTAAAATCAGCACCTGAATTAGTTTTCTTTTTAAGTTCTTGTATATATTGTATATCTTAGGCCTGTTTCGTCCCCCAGGGGTATGTGCGCTTGTGAGAAGTCTGGTTGGCTTTTTAACCGAACCATTGCACAGAGCAAGGGCATTGTTACGCAATGCTTGAAAGAAAGAGTGAATATAAAGAGAGAATGCTGAAAAGGACACACAGCATCATGTGCAAACTCTTCTCCAGGAAACACTAATCTCTCCCAGTCCAGGTTATGATGGGTGCTACTTTGTCTCTCTTCATTCCCTCTCATCCTTATGATCCCTCTGTAAGTGCGGTTCCAAAATTTGCATCTAAGTCTTGTTTCCGCTCTGAAACTATAGGCCTGCTGAGGGAAGGGGTGGTGATTAATTTAACTTTATTTCACACAAGTATCTTATGTAATGTCTAACATAGTTAGTGCTCAGAGAATATTTGTTGACTGAGTGAACAATGAAAGGACACATACAGTTTAGGAGAATTCAGTTCCGAGTTGGATTTTATTTTTTGGCAAAATAATTTAAATTTTTAAATTATTTTTTTGGTTATGCTATTACAGTTGTCTCAATGTTTCTCCCTTTGACCCCTCCACCCAGACCACCCCCGTGCTCCCTCAGGCAAACCCCACAACGTTGTCCATATCCACAGATCGTGCATATATGTTCTTTGGTCACTATATTCCCTATGCTGTACTTTATATTCCCATGACTATTCTATAACTACAAATTTGTACTTCTTAATTCTTTCACCTTTTTTCCCCATTCACCAAACCCCTTCTATCTGGCAACCATCAAAACATTCTGTGTATCTATGATTCTGTTTCTGCTCTGCTTGTTTGTTCATTTTGTCTTTTAGATTCCATTGTTAATAGGCATATATTTATTGTCATTTTATTGTTCATAGTTTTTATCTTTTTCTTCTTAAATAAGACCCTTTAACATTTCATATAATACTGGGTTGGTGATGATGAACTCTTTTAGTTTTTTTGTGTCTGGGAAGTTCTTTATCTATCGTTTGATTCTAAATGATAGCATTACTGAGTAATTTTGGTTGTAGGTCCTTGCTTTTCATCACTTTGAATATTTCTTGCTAATCTCTTCTAGCATGCAAAGTTTCTTTTGAGAAATCAGCTCACAGTTTTATGGGGTCTCCCTTGTAGGTAACTAACTGCTTTTCTCTTGCTGCTTTTCAGATTCTTTGTATTTAACCTTTGGCATTTTAATTATGATGTGTTAATTATAATGCATCATAATTGGGCCTCTTTGGGTCCATCTTGTTTGAGACTCTCTCTGGGTCCTGGATTTGTATGTCTATTTCTTTCACCAAGTTAGGGAAGTTTTCTGTCATTGTTTTTTTAAATAGATTTCCAAGTTCTTGCTCTTTCTCTTCTCCTTCTGGTAACCCCATGATGCAAATGTTGGTATGCTTGAATTTGTTCCAGAGGCTTCTTACATAATTCTCATTTTGTTTTACATTCTTTTTTTCTTCCTGTTGATTTGATTGTGTGTTTTTTGCTTTCTTATATTTCAAATTGCTGATTTGATTTTCAGCTTCATCCACTCTACTGTTGATTACTTGTAAATAGCTCTTTATTTCAATTAGTGTATACTTTATTTCTGACTGGATAATTGTTATGCTGTTCAGGTTCTTACTAAGTTAATTGAGCATCCTTATAACTAGTGTTTTGAACCCTGCATCTGGTAGATTTCTTGTCTCCATTTGTTTAGTTCTTTTTCTGGAGTTTTGTTCTGTTCTTTCATTTCAGCCATGTTTCTTTGTCTCCTCATTTTGGCTGCTTCCCTGTTTGTTTCTATGCATTAGATATAGTTGCTATGCTTCCCAGGGTTTGTAGAGTCACCTAATATAGGAGGTATCCTGTAGGGAGGGTTCGGTTGTACAGCCTCCTCTACCATGCAAGTTGGGTACTTGAGGTGCGTCCACTGTGTGGATTGTGTACACCCTCCTGTTCTACTTGGGCCTTGACTGCTGTTGGCACAGCCATTTGTGTGGAAAGCCAGTGGAAGCAGCTTGGATGAGCTCAAAATTTGAGTGGGTCTCAGGGAATCACCAGAATGGGGCAAAGAGTAAGAACCAGGTTGATGGAGATTCAGATAATGGCACCTGCCTGCCTGCTCTGTGTGGGGAGGGCTCAGAAAAGAAACAATGTCCTTGACCGGCACTTCTCTCTGGGAAAAAGTTGCCCCCCCTCCCAGCTCTAACCCTGATGCCGGACAATTCAGCCCCTCTTTGTATGTCTCTGGGGCCTTTAAATCTGCTGCCCCTACCCTAGAGCTCAGAAGGACTAAGTCCAAGTAGATCTGTGCATGGGCCCTTTAAGGGAAACTGCCTGGAACTCCAGGAGTTTCTGTCTTCCACAGCTTTAATCCCTGCTGGTTTCTATGGCAAGAGGTATGGGGACTTATCTTTCTGGCAATAGAACCCTCAGCTGGGGTCCTTGTGTGGGGCTGGGGCCCCTAGCTCTTCAGATAGTCCTCCCAATTTTTGTCTGCCACATGTGACTGTGGGACTGGCCTGCTCCATTGTCAATGTGTCAATGTGTCAATGTGGCTACTTCTTTATAACCTTAGTTGTAAGATTTCCATTCAGCTAGATTTCTGGTGGTTCTGAATGATGCTTGATCTGTACTTTAGCTGTAAGTTTGATATAGTTGTGCAAGGAGGTGAGCTGTGTTTATCTATGCTTCCATCTTGACTGGAAGCCAAAGTGATTTAATCTTAATTAACCTTTTTCTTCTTTCTAATTAGAAACTTTAACTAATCGATTTAAAAGTAAAAATATGGGGAGGGCTGGGTGGGTGGGCTGGGATGGAAGTAAAAGACAGAAAAAGGTACTTGAACAACAATTAAAAAAATAAAAATAAATAAAAGTAAAAATAATAAAAAATCAATTTGGAATTATAAATAAAGATGTTTCTGTAGAAAAAGGGAAACCCTGTGGATTTTATTTAAATAACACTCATCAGTTTTTGTAAGTGATCGTAAGGGGAAGTCTTGATTTCACCCACCTCTCTCAGATCTGGACAGTGTGTTTGGAAGTGTCAGCAGGCGGCTCCAAGAGTTCTCTATACTAGCAAATCATTGAGAATCATAGGCCTGGATTCTATTAGCTTCAGACAGTCTGATTATTAACAGAAAAAGCATATGCAAGCAAGTATTTCTGGATAAAACATATGTTAAAAATAAATAAGACAGTTTAAGAAAAATTAGGCTGAATTAAACATGTCAATCTGATCCTTTGTTCAACTATTGCAATACATGCAGAATTATCTTGACCAGGCAAAGAAATCTATTGTTTGTACTAATGATTATTGTAGGTACTATTTATTCCTACCAATAAATAGCCTTTTATATGTCAGGCAGTCTAATGTACCATGCTCAGAAGGATGTAGCAGCATCACAGGACTACTACAGCTTGACATTTTCTCTACAGAATTTATAAAAACCCTTAACTAATATCAAATGAATCTTTAACATTTTGATGAGAAAAAGTGGCAACATACAAAAAACATTTCATCTGCTCAACTACCTAGTCTAATGCAGTTTTGTTATATTAGCGAAAGGTCAGTCTCTGTGTTGATGGTTCACAGGTTAAATGGAATGTAGGCTAAAGGAAGGAGAAATGAAGATATTGTGAGGAATGGCCTCCTGTAGCATCTCTTGGCAGGACCCAGTCCTGACCTTCTCCAACAAGACCTGGAGGTGAACAATAGCCTACCCCACTGTTTAGTGAAATCTGGAATGATTTTTTTTAACTACAGACCCCTGCAGGTTTAAAGAGAAAATTGAAAACTAGAGTACCCACTGAGTCACAAAACATCCCGACCTCGTAAAGAGTTGAACCAGCCTAAAAACATCAACACTAACGAACATAATATAAACTTTCCCAAATACTAAAGACAATTACTATTGTTTATTGAAATGTCACTCTGTGTTAGGCATTACACTGAATGCTTTATATATAGTATCTTATTTAATTCCTTACCAAAACCTTATGGGGGGCATTATTATCCCCATTTTCACAGAAGAAATTCAAGATTGCAGAGAATTAAATGACTGGCCCTAACTCATCTAACTGGACAGCAGTGGTGGTAGTGTTCCAAACCAGATATACCTGATTTCCAAGCCTGGACCTGTCCACCCTGCTCTCCTGCCATTCCACGGAAGATTGGGCCCACATTATGGTCCTTTGCCACTGAAGTGAACCCTGACTTGAACACCAAAGTGCATGGCAGAAACCTTGGGAACTACCTAGTTCTATTCAGTCTCCTCTAACTTTTCTTTTCTTACATTGAAAGTTTGGTACTCTACACTGTTTTACACTTTGCTTTTTCATTTAACACAAGGGCAATCTTTACCATATTAGAAATTCTATGTCAAGGATTTCTATTGAAACTTTTTTCACTAGCTTCATTTCCTCAAAAGATAACAATGAATCATTTTAAGCATTAGTATAAGGCTATTCTTCAAAATCATTTATGCTTTTGAGAAAGGTAACTAATAAAGGGTAACATAGAATGAATGAATACTATGTGACAAGTGCACCTAAAGCTTATATGATCCTTACAAATCCATGAGTTAGACATTATTATCTGTTTTTAGAGATAAGGAAACAGGCTCAGTGAGGTAAAAGGCTCCAGCCAAAAGTACACATCTATTTAGTTTATGAGCTAAGATCCAATCCTTAGTGTTTTCTCTTTCTACAGTCTGCATACTTTTCCCATTTATTACCCTGACTCTCAGGCAAGTTGATTGTAGATGGTCTGTGATCATTTATTTGTTGACAGTTCTTCCCAGATAAATCGCCTTCTTTTAAATTATAAAAAGAAAAATCATTTTGCCATCTTTTAAATTAAAAAAAGGAAAATCATTTAAGGTTTTGTAACCTAGTCAGGGGCATAGGTCAGCTATTTTTCTTTTCTTTCAGGAATAAAGCAGCTCTGAGAGACACAATACATATTAGATAGTAGGTCTTGGTTTCTAAACTCTAACAGTGGGGCCACACATTTCTGTAGACAAACCATTGTCCCTTACAAAGATAAAGGTAGAAAGAAACATAGAGAAAATCATTATAGAGCACAGTCTCAGTTTCTCCCACAGAGAAACCAGATAAGGAGAGAGATAAGTGTGTCACTAAATAAGAGAAAGTAAAAGAAAAATGAGATCGTTGGAGTCATATCTCCGTTTTTGTTCAGCACAACCATTTTATAAGTTTCCTGTCGACAGAAGTGTGCTATCGTATGCTGGGGGTTGTCACTTGACACTGTATGTTTTATAGAATTATATTGGAAGAGAAGTACAAAAAGGAAGGGAGTTATATGATTCACATAGTGGGAAAATCTTGAATATAGTCTTGAATAATACTCTTGTCTAGGTCGTTGATGTATTTTTTGAAATGTTTGTGCACTGAGGTTTTCCTTCCCATATCATTGAGCCATCTTCCTCTTTCTCTCAGAACTGGAAAAGTAATCGTGATTTGAGGTTCTTCATTATAAGGTAACTCTGGTCAGGGGAGTTGTGAATGCTCTCCTTGCATAATAAAGTCAGGGCATTCATTTGTAAGACATAAAGTCAAATGGATGTTCATGAAGAAAAGGAATTTTTTATGTGGAGGACAGGTTCAGAAAGAAATGGATTCTGTTGGACGGTGAGAATTGTTTGATATTAGATATTCTGGGAGGTAAACCGACCGACTCAGAGTGAAAGGCACACTCCCAGACACCTGTCCCAGTATATCCCAACTCCACAGGCAGTCAAGCCCCTGCGGTCAAGAACCACTTTCAACCTTCATGGAATCCTGTACGTATTCACCTCAGAGCACATCCAGGGAGATGATATCTGGCCCTGTGAAGGAGGGCCCTGTGAAGAAGGTATCCTCATTCACCTGCGTCAAAAATGGGCAGAGGCAGCAAACCCCTGGTGGTCTGTGGGCAGTGGAGCACACGAACCTGAGAGGAATGGCATAGCTGGAGAAATTAAAAGGTCTTTCTCACAAATTTCCTCTTTTCAGAGGAGAGCTGAAAAAGCTCTCACCATTTTGGTCTCACCATGAGACCAAAAGAAAGTATCCACCACAGGGATTATACACATACACAAGTATATTTTTGATAAGAAATGATGGAAAGATTGGCATTGGAGATATTAGTCACACTTATATGTTTTATATTCTTGATATATGAAAATTTCTTTACACATAAAATAAAATAAAATAAATGAAAATTCAAAATAGAGATTACCTCTGAGAAGGGAATTAAATCTGTGAGGGAGTCTAAATAGGATTTTTTGTGTATTTCAGTTAAATATTTATTGAATACCCACATTAAATTATGTACCTGGAAATTTTAATGAATTCCTTCCAGGGGCCCTTTACATTTTCATAGGGATGTGTTCAGATAGAAGGGAACAGAAAGCATGCACACAAAAAAACAAAACGTGAGAAGGCTGTAATCATTACTAAGATAAACACAAGAGACTAGAATACCTAATTTGACATAATTGTTTTAGGGGCTCTAGGTAATTTAGCTGAAAAAAAAATTGGGTAAAACAATGTAATACAAGAGAAATTGATCCATTTAAGAATTTGGTAAAATTAATAATTTAGTCAAAAATCCCCAAACACAGAAGTTTTATTTAAGATTATTTTAAAATTAAATTTATTGGGGTGACATTGGTTATAAGATTATCTAGGTTTCAAGTGTACAATTCTGTAATACATCATCTGTATATTACACTACCACCTCTTTGGGCGGTGTACCTACCACCCAAATAGGTTTTTAAATGTATCTGTTTCATGTTATGTCTTTAAAAGTATTCTGAAACAAGTATGATAAACTTTAGCATTCATTAAGCTGGATGGTTTGCTCATGGATGAGAGTAAAATGATTTCACTCTGTGTTTTTATGGTGGTTTAAAATATTTTGTATGGTAAACATGTATTGGCTTGAGAAACCATACCAATCTCCTTCTGGTGTGCCTTCTTCACTTAAAAACTGCGAAGCTAAAAGCTAAAGTCTCTTCCAGCTAGGGTCCCTGGTATGCTTTAGGTTCCAACAACACAAGACTTAATTGGAACTGACTTAATTGAGGAGAGAGCAGGAGTGAGGCATCTATTTGTTGGGATGGTGGTAAAGATGGTGTGGTTCAGAAACTGGTAGCTGTGATGCAAGTTCCCCAGCGAAGTGGAGGTGGCATGTTTTGGAGCTAGCAGGATCTTTCAAACCATGCTGAAGGCAGGATAAAATCAGGCAGGAAGCCAGTAGGGATAGAGTTCCAGAAATGTGGAAATCTGTTCATTTGATAAACTGAGCAATTTCTAAGGATCATGCAGGGCTAGGAGATAGTTAAGCTATGATTGGCCAGAACACAGAGAACTTAAGTACTCAGGGAAGTCGAATACTTAACACATTTTAGTAGTAGGATAAAATTACTCCTTGATTAAAGACTGCTCTAGAAATATATGAAAAAAGTTGGTAAACTGGCTTCAAAAGGGTCAAACTGACTTGCAGGTAACAACTGCATGTCAGTCAAAACAAAATTCAACACCCTTTATAGGAAGAAAAAAATTTCAGATACTCAACAATATAATATTCACAATGTCCAGCATCCAATAAAAAAATCTGCATAGAAAAAACAAATAAAAGATCCAGAAATGACAGCAACAATGGAATCTCCAGAAAGAGCCTTTAAAACTATTATAAATATGTTCAAGTATCTAATGGAAAACAAGAACATAATGGAGAAAAAATACGCAAAAAGAACGAAATGAAACTTTCTAAAGGTAAAAAATATAATATCTGAAATAAAAGTTTCCCTGAACGGGATTAGCAGCAGACAAGTCATGCAAGGGGAAAAAAAGATCAGTGAGCTTAAAAACACTGCACCCTGGCCAGTGTGGCTCAACTGGTTGGAGCATCTCCTCTTTCTCTCCCCCTCCCTCCCTCTCTCTCTCTTCCCCTCTCTCTAAAAGCAGTGGATGAGGATTAAAAAACATGAAAAACATTGCAAAAGACACCACTCAGATTGAAGTAAAAGAGGAATGAAATAATGGGAAAATGAACGGAGCCTTGGGACCCTGTGGGACAATAGTAACAGCAGCCCAGGTGTGTGTAAGGAATGCAGAAGGAGAGGAGACAGGAGAAAACAAAAGTTGCTGGAAGAAAAAAAATGTTTGAAGAAATAATAGCCACAGATTTTCCAAATCAAATGAAAAAAATTCATAACCAAATTGTTAAGAAACAGTGATAAATGTGTAATCTTAAAAGCAGTATGGAGAGAAGGGATGGGAAGACATATTAAACACAGAAAGAAAGAATAATCACTGACTTCTTATCGGAAAACATCCAAGCTTGGAAGATGCAGGAACATTCCTAAAGTCACAAAAAGGGAAATAAAAAGGTGTCTCAAGGCATCTACCAAGCACAGCTGAGACTACCAGCTTCATCATGTCTACCAGGGGACATCACAAGTGCTCCCAGAGCACAGCGAGAGCGCCCATAATTCTTTCACAGAGAGCCCCATGTCTTCCAATGCCTCACTGCTCTCACTGAGTCACATGCCCACTCAATACTCTGGTCTGGAAAACTGGATACCTTGATAGACTAAAGCCAACGAGGCTCTCCCTGGGCCTGGGGTGGGCATCAGGGAAGTCGGGGGTCTTTTTAAGATGGTGGTAAGAAGGAACTGATGCTGTGGTGCTGGAAAAGATGGTTTCTGGATTGCTGTATGGACAATAAATTTTTTTGGACAATAAATTTTAAATTCTCAATCCAAGAGGCTTTAAAGACTAATAACCTAGCATTACTTAACTATAGCAAGGCCATTGGTCTATTTGCTCTTTCCAGCCAGAAAAATTTCCAAGGACTTTGGATAGGCTTATACTTGACACCATTTAGGTCAAATATGAGATAAACTCAAATTGATGATTTCATGACTTCCAGAAAAAGATGCACCATTCTTCCTCCTCCATACCCCACTTAAAGCTTCTTTTGTCTCCTTTTTCCTCCCTCATTTTCCCTACTCTTTTTGTTCTGAATATCTTATTTACAATAACACAGATGGAACAATTTTTAAGTATAATATCAAATAAAATTTGATAGTGTTACTGCTTTCAAAAATGTTTCTCCTATACATACTGAGCTTTTTATTTTTCCAATGGCAATTAAATTAAAAATGGTTAGTGTTACATGTAAAAAGGACAAGTGTTCTAACCGTAAGCTCTTTACAATGGAATAACCAGTTTTAAGAGTGGGGATTAGAACTTCTGCTAACAGAAGCACTTTTGCTTACTGTACACAATTTTCTCAAACTTTCATTAAAAGATGTTTCCCCAGTCACTGCCATGGAAGGAAATTGTAATTTCCTAAACCTACTTAAGCACCTCTAGCCTTCACTGAGTCTAACACTCTTGGGACACATTTTGATTTTCCTAGGTATAATCTGTGAATAGTTTCAGAATTTGCCAATAATGGTAATACACATCAAATAATATTTACCTGTAATTATGTTTGTAGTTAGAATGCTATTATATAATTAGCAATTTTTAGATTACTATAATAATCAATAGAGCATATATTTTGATACTGTACTGATTACCTGGCCCACTGAATATTATAATTCCTTTTTTAATCCTCACCTAAGTATGTTTTTTACATGTTTACTTATTTTTAAAATATTACTTATTATTATTATTCTATGTTTTTTAAAAAATTTATTTTAAAGAGAGAGAGAAACATCAATTGGTTGCCTCTCTATGTGCCCCAAGTGGGGACTGTAATGGGGGTTCAGAATGAAGATGCCCAGGAATACAGAAAAGTATCCCCCAGGAACCTTGGCTTGGGAGATGGGGAAGCAGAGTTGAGATGTATTCTGCATATCTATGGCTAGCTTAATAGTTATGTTAAAAAGCTGTGCTGCTAGCTTTGGGGCCAGGGAGATGGCCTTGGCTTTGACTTGTGATGTGCGTGTGTGGAGGGGCGGTGGGGAGATGGTGGGAGGAGCTTACAGCACCTTTGCAAAGCAGACAGGCAGTTCCCCTGTTACAATGCCTGTGTCAGAGGCAGGAAGCCAGTTTGCCCTGTGTCACTAGGCCATGCCCACCCAGACTGATAATGGCAGCGGAAAGAATGGCAGCTGTACAAAGAATGGGCACATATAACCAACCCATTGTGGAAATGAGGTGAGGCCAGAAGCTCCAGACCAGAATTTAAACTATGTATGGCAGCCATGAGGTGCTCTCTCTATCTGCCATGTGGTTTGAAAGGGTGTAGGAGGGTCCCCACCAGCCAGCCATGAGGCTGGTGTGTAAGGAGGTACTGTTACAGAACAAGGGACCAAGGCAATTATTGACCCACCCAGGGACACCAAAAATGGTTACAGAACAGATACACAGACATACAGAGCCAAGGGGGGGTCACCATATACGATTACCAAAAGGACCCCATACCAGGTTCCTTACCTCCGCCGCCAGATAGGAAAGGTGTCTCTCAATGCCAGAGATTCGTGAAAAGGAAAGGAAATGTTTATTTAATGCTATACAGGCTTAAAGTAGTGACCTAACATCTTCATTAAAATATCAAAGTCCTTTAGGATACCTATAGACACCCACAGTGTTTCCTTCTCCCCCTGCCCTAATTCAGGGTACCATAACTCAGGAAAAGAAGCACACGTCTGTGTTTCAGGCCGCTGGCATCATCAGCTGTGTTGCCATCCAGGCAGGATCTCTAGTTAATCCAAAGCCATTTGGCACCTTCTCATAGCCTACTGGCAAGAATTCTTTCACCCTTCTTCCAGGCAAAGTCTCTCCTGCTTCCCAGGCCATGCTACCATAGGGAGCACCCCAAAGCCACGTGGTCCTCTTCTACCAAAGCTGCAGGGGTCCCCACTCTGGCCAAAACTGCATGGTGCTTCTCTCCACCAGAGCTGCAGGGGTCTACACTCTGGCCAAACCATGGATCTCCCCTGGCAAAGCTGCAGGGAGGGGAGGGTCGCCACTCTGGCAAAGCTGGGTAGCAATTCTCTGCTAAAGCTGTATGGTGATTCCCTTTTTATCTAAGCGGTAGGGGTCTCCACTCTGGCAAAGCTGCATGGCTCTCCCTCAATGGCTGCAGGGGTCTGCACTCTACCAGAAGTGTGTGGCTCTCCCCCTGCACTGCCACAGCTGTGTGGTCCTTTCCCCTACCAAAGCTGCGTGTGGCTCTCCCTTCAATGGCCACCACGGGTCCCACTCTGCCAGAAGCGCATGTCTCTCTCTTATATGGCTGCTGAGTCTGGGTTTTAAATCCCTGTGCCAATCCTCCTCTGCAGTCCCGTTTGCGACTCCTCCCACAATCAGCTACATTTGCCAGCAAGCACTCCAGTATCCTTCCAGCTTTCCCGGGCTGCCATTGTGGGTCTGGGCAGGTGTGGCCCCATGGCATGGAGCCAATCTTGTCTAAGCTTTCACACAGGTGCTGTAACTCAGGGGACCTGCCCCCCAGTTACATCTTTGGGGGAAGTCCCTTTCATCTCCTGGCTCAGAGCATGGCCACAGCTATTTAACATATCTATGAAACCAGTTAAAGGTTATAGATGTGTTAAATGACCATGTCAGAAGTTAGCTGCAGAGCTGTTGCTGTACAAAACAGCTCTCAATGGCCCTGCTCCATTTGTCCCTTCCCCCAACTCACACCTTTTTGGGGGAAGGGATGAGGACATCATATATATATTTCTAATATTTCCTAGACACCTTGAGTTCTGGACCCCATTCCAAATCCCTTTTTGCCCCCCCCCCTCTTGGCTGCACCCTGTTACAGTGCCAAACAGTTTTGGTTTAAGGGCTGAAAAACACAGCGACATGACTGATGGTGCTGTGAACTGTGGAACTCTCCCAGCTAAGGAAGCACAGATTACTGGGAGAAGCTAGAGATACTGAACTGTGACCTGGAATGCTGAGCTGTGTACTTCTGTGTTTCTGAAAGACAGTATCTCTGAATGGCGTATTCTGAAACTGGCCTGATTTGGCAAAGAGAGGCAGGACTGTGTGTTTGTGGGTGTGTTAGTGGGACCTAACAACAGAATTCTGCCATCATTCTAAATCTGTATAAGTTTTAAATAAACAAACAATCCCTTTCCTTTTCACCATACTTGGGCATTGGGAGTCACACTTCTTGGCAGCAGGTAATCAGACCCCTCAAAAATGTTTCAGACCTTCATAGGTTTGGGGTTCTGTAACAGCATTGTACCTGCAACCTAGGTTTGTGCCCTGACCAGGAATCGAACCTACAACCTTTTGATGTACAAGACAACATTCCAATAAACTGAGCCACTGGGTCAGGGCCATATATTGTAATTCTCAAGGAAATGCTTGCCTCTGAGCATTTTAAAAAGTCATACAATAGAAAGCAGCTCATCTAGCTTTTCAACTGCAAACCAGTTAACAAGTCCAGAGTGAATGTTAAAAATGCCAGTGCTGCTGTCTGAGGAGCCTGCTCTTGTGCCAGATTCTGCTGATGGAAAAATGTTTGTCATAGCTTGACTATTATTCCTGAAAAACTATTCAGCAGAACACAGAAATATACTGTCCGAAAGAATACAGTGAGAGCACACATGTAATTTTTAATTTCCTAGTAGCCATGTGGAAAGGCAAAAAAAAAAGTGAGATTAATTTTAGTAATGTATTTTATTTAGCCCAAGATATTTAAAATACTTGATTTCAACACGTAATCAATATAAAATTATTAATCATAAAATTTCCATTTTTCATACTATGTCTTTACAATCTGGTATGTATGTTATACTTCCAGCACAACTCAATCTGGAGCAGCCACATTTCAAGTGCTCCATAGCCACATGTGACTAGTGGACACCATATTGGACAGCACAGCTTTTATTATCACAACTATCAAGACCTTGCTGTCCACGCCCACCTGCCCTCCCTGAAGTGGCTCTACTGACATAACCAGGGAGAGGATATTGCTGACGCACTGAAAGCCAGCCTTTTGGTGCTTAGGGCATTTTCATCAGTGACTATGAGTCTGGATCATGGGCCTTCACAAATATGAAGAAACATTCATGGACCCGTGCCAGGAAAGGAGGCTTGAAGAAGAGGGACATCCCTGACTTTTAAAAATATTGGGTGTATCTGTATTTGTCCTGGTTCTCATTTAGTTTGAAGTATAGGGTGACTTAGATTCAAATAGCTTAACCTGACTTCTTTCTTCATGTGATCATTAAATGTGAGAATAGACTTGCGTTGAGAAAATAACTCTCAGTTATATAAACTACCATAGGATGTGGTGAAGACAACAAACATTTTTGACTGGGCAAACTTTTCTCTTGACATAAGAACTGGGTATTCAACATATAGTCTAGAAATATTTTGCATAACTAGGAGCATGAGAGGCAGAGCAAGCAGCCAAGTATTTTATGTATTTTTCTGGGGATAAAAAGTGTGGAAGCTTAAGTGAAATTTATAGATGTACACTCTTTGCAAAGCCAGGTTAGGTAGTGGTGGGTGCATAAAGGGTCAGAGTGAAGGTAAGGATGAAAGCAGGGAAGCAACTTGGACAACCTCGAGATTAAAATATGCACCCCTGCCCTGTCCTGTAGGAGCTGCAGGCCTAAAGGCCCTTCCCCAGCAGACGAGAGCAGTCTCATCAGCAGTGCAAATCAAAATGGCTCTCCCAGGAAATAGAACACCTTGTTCCTGCTGTGAGCCTGATGGCTCTCTCTCTCTTTCTGGCTCATCCTTCCCTGTAGGGTGCATTTCTTTGGGGAAATGTGTCTAGGCTATTTCCAAGCACCTGACAAATGAAAGTCATAATGAGAGCTGGTCAGCCACATAGCTATTTAAAGTGGTTAAAGATAGAAAATGATGCTGGTTAAAACCAAGTCTTTCCATAGCATAGTGACTATGATGCCATAACCTATTCTGAAGAGAGTGAAATCATTTTATAATATTGGTGTTGAAGGAATGAGGCTGAGGATTCCATGATACATCATTTGTTCTATTTCAAAGACTGTAACTTAACCCCTGATGTATCTGAATGTGACGAAAAGCTGTGTCACCGTGTGATCTCAGGGCTTGGTCAGAAAATAGGCTGGCAACAGTCTATGGTCAGATGATCGAGGAAATTAAACTTTTCTAATCTATAAGACTTTTGGAAAGATTATTGCTTGATTGAGTACCTTTGGGAAACTCTCTGCCCAGTCCAATAATACCATTAATACATTCAAGTATAAAAGAAGTTAATATAATATTAATGTTAAATATAATATTAATGCAAAACAGATCCTCATACCCCCTAATAAAAACAACAACAACAAAGCAAAGCAATGGGAGTTCTGAATTTACTTTTTTAAAAATTTCAGATTTATTTAAAGTGTAATTGACATGTAAAATTGAAGGTATCGGAAGTGAACTTCCTGGTGATTTGATATGCACACCTGTGAAAGGATTCCCTTCATCTAGTTAACACACACATCACCTCACAGAAAAGCAGTCCAGCTACAGAGTTACTGCTTGTATTTAGTAAAAGGAGTGCAGATCTAGCTCTGTGAAAGCACTTTTCAAGAGCAACAGAAGTTTGATCTCCATATAATCCCCAAACAAGGCCTAAAACCCACCCATGTCCATTACAACCATCCCTAAATTCTTGCTTGAGAAAGTGTAGTAGAAATTTAAAATATAGATAGAAATTGAAGTTGGCACTCTGTATCAGCCCCTGGTGGCTCCCTGCTGACTTCCCGGCTTCAGACTATCACCTGTTGACTAGTTAGTTGATTCCCTGCCCCGGGGGCCCTGGATGCTCCCTGCTGTTTCTTTGTCCTGGGCCCCGGACCACTCCCCTTCCTCTCCTGTGTCCTTGGCTTTTACTTTACAATTCTGTATCTCCTGCTTGTACAACTGAGACCTCTCCCCTCCCCACTTTGTTGCAAAGGTGTTTAACCACCCACCTGAC
Source organism: Carollia perspicillata (assembly GCA_004027735.1). Lineage (NCBI taxonomy): Eukaryota > Metazoa > Chordata > Mammalia > Chiroptera > Phyllostomidae > Carollia > Carollia perspicillata. The sequence continues at coordinate 24,162 of PVKM010018263.1, forward strand.
CCCTCCTCAGCGCCCAGAATTTGGAAGCTGTCTCCTCTGGGCCCACACGTGTAATAAAGGCCTACTCCGTCACCCCAGATCGTTAAGAGTTTGTTTTTCCGCAATAGGAGAAGAAGGAAAAGGAGAGAAAGATGGTGACCACATATAAAAATAATGAAGTTCTCCTTTCTTTGGCTCCTCCACCTACCTTGTGCCCCAGCCATTAATCCCTGATAAAGCTCTGAACAACAAATGCTTTTGAGCAGAGTACACAGCTGAAGAGTTACCACAGCTTCTCTTTCCGCACATTCTCTCCAGGTAAATTTATCAGTCTCGTGAATTCAGATTAAATCCATATCCCAACAATTCCTAGATCTGCATATATAGTACAGACCTCTCTTTTGAGGTCCAGACCTATGAACAGGGCTTCATCATAGACATCTCTGAACACACGCTTGTAAACTGTAGGTGTGTTGAATTCAGCAAGTCCAACTGAATGCGGGGTGTTTCCCTGACAAACCTGTCCTCTTCCAATGTTCTCTGTCTCAGTGGATGGCCCCGCCATGTCCCTGGTTGCCCCAGTCTGTCTCCTGAGAGTCATCCACAACACCTTCTACATCACTACTCTAATTTCTAGTCAATCACTAAATCCTGTTGATTCTAGCTCCTGCATATCAAATCTGTCCACTTCAGCTGAAGGTGAAGGGCACAGTCCTTCAGACCACCAAGCCTTCCCAGACTTGTGACACTGTAGTAGAAATTTAAAAATATAGATAGAAACTGAAGCTGGCACTCTGCATCAGCCCCTGGTGGCTCCCTGCCGGCTTCCTGGCTCCAGACTATCATGTATTGGCCTAGTTAGTTGATTCCCTGCCCTGGGCCCTGGACGCTCCCCTGCTGTGCCTTTGTCCTGGGTCCGGGACCACTTCCCTTGCTTTCTTGTGTCCTTGGCTTTCACAATTACGTATCTCCTGCTTGTATCACGAGATCTCTCCCCTCCCCACTTTGTTGCAATGTATTTAACCGCCCACCTGACCCCTCCTCAGTGCCCAG
>PVKM010018264.1:0-25188 GCA_004027735.1 Carollia perspicillata
AGAATTCAGGTAATTTTGCTCTCTGAATTTTAAGAATTAAGGTAATTTTATTTACCCATAAAATTTAAAACCAAGAATCCTTTGGAGATGGATTAATTAAAAAATAATATTTTATCCTTTAGCTAATATGTGAATTTAATTTATATTAGAGAATTTTTATTTATATTAGAGAGTTTCAAGAGCAATGAAAAGTCTGGGGGTGCTAATTTATGCCATATTTGAACCTAATTATAGAAGGTGGAACATGATGAAATGCTAAGAGGTCTTTATCCTAATTTCCACAAATGAGTAAAATCGTATGGTATTTTTCTTTCTCTAACTGTCCTATTTCACTTAGCATAATATTCTCCATGGCCATCCATGCTGTTGCAAAGGGTTAAATTTTCTTCTGTTTCATGGCCAAATAGTATTCCATTGTGTAAATATACCATCAAAGTATTATTTATAGTAGTAAAAATTCTTACATTCTAAATTCAATAATAAGAGGGAGGTTACATAAAATATTATAATTAGATGACATGACACCATTAAAAAGTGCTGTTTTGATGAAAAGTACCTAAGATTTACCTGGCATACTATTTCTTTAAGGCAGAACGTCAAATTGTATAAATATAGTGAGCTTCTACTTTCTTTAAAAAAGACAATAAGAGTATGTGTTTTATTTAGCATAATACCTTCTAGGTCCATCCATGTTGTTGCAGATGGTAAGATTTCATTCTTTTTTATGGCTGAGTAATATTCCATTGTATGTATGTACCACCACTTTTTTATCCACTTGGGTTGCTTCCATTTCTTGGCTGTTGTAAATAGCACTGCAGTGAACATCGGAGAAATAAGTCAGACAGAGAAAGACAAATACCACATGATTTCACTTATATGTGGACTTTAAAGAGCAAAATAAGCAAACAAACAGTAAAAGCAGACTCATAGATACAGAGATCAGACTGATGGTTGAAAGAGGGGAGGGGCGTTAGGAAGCATGCTGAAAAAGGTGAAGGGATTAAGGAGTACAAATTAATAATTACAGAATAGCCAGCCACAGGGAAGTAAAGTACTGTATAGGGGATGTGATCAATAATACTGTGATAACTATGTATGATGGTAGGTGGGCACGTGAAATATCAGGGGTCCAGCTCTGTAAAGTATATGATTGTATAACCACTGTACCATACCCCTGAGACTAATGCAAAATAATACTGAATGTAAACTATAATTGAGAAAATAAAATAAAATTTAAAAAACATGTGTTTCTACACAGTCACCTCTAATTCTGTGGTGACATTTTTGGGTGGGAGAGGGGTGAAAATGGATGGGATCAGGGAAGGAGTTTCAAAGAGAAATTGACTCCAGGATTAGTCTAAAAGGATAAATCAAAATGACCAAGTTGCTCATAGACCTTTACACGGACCAATACATGTCATCTGTTTGAAAACAAGGTTGATTCTCCATGCTGGAAACTGCCCCAGAGAGTCTGCTCTTATCTCCTTTAAATCCCTTAAAGCAGAGACTCTTCAACTTTCTAGATTCATGGCATCTTTAGTGTCTCAATAATTACTTTATGATACTCTTGGGCCAAAACAAATACCTAAATATTCATTTATTCAGTGGTTAGTTCAAAACAAATTAGTAAGTGCAGGTCTAACAGAGTACTTGCCATTTGAAAAAATAATGCATATAAATGGAAAGAAACATGCTTTTATTTCATTTTCAAATAACCTCAGTGCTAAAGATGTGTACATTGAGTATTACACAACTCTTCAAGCCTTGGAATCGGGTTGACTGAACAGGGCCAGCCTAACTCCATGTTCACATTGATTTGGGGCTGGATTTGCTTTTTGCTGTAGCTCCCCTGAAACTGTTTCACAAAAATATGACATTGTTGATAAGAATGTAACACAAAGTATTACTAAGCTAGTAGTTTGCGAGTGGTGACTGACAGATGTCACTGGGTTTATTTTGGAAATTTAAACTATTCCGTGAAGAGCCTGGAAATTCACTGAGGTTCCATAATGCACCTCAGGGCATAGCTTGGAAACTCGAGCTTGGGATCATGCTCTCCTCCTTCCGGTTCATAAATGTTCTTCCTGATGGAATGGATTGCTGTCTTTGACATTTTTTATATTGTTGGTGTCAAATGGCATTCTTTGTATGTCATTTTGTATTGACATTGAGTTGAAGAATTAGTTTCTTTGACATATTTGTAATCAGTTGTAGTCAGTTGTTGACTATGTTTATAATTTTTGTATGTTGAATGAAGTTCACAGGTAAATCAAGCTAAAGATTTAAATATTCCAGACGGCATATTTTATTCCTGGTGTTAAATTACTAGTAGTGCATAGAGACGGCCACTGGGTATGAAAATGTTATAACTTAATATTACAGTCTATGTTGTTAAATGTGTTAACTTACGTATTATAATAATATTAAATCATTCCACTAATCTCGGTAATTGCTTTGTAGGAAAAGATGGAAATGACAGGGACATTCAAACCAAAGAAGTTTCAGTTGGTGCAAGAAGGATTTAGCCCATTGAAAATTTCTGATCCACTTTACTTCATGGACAACTTGAAAAAAGCTTATGTTCCATTGACCAAAGAACTTTATGATCAGATAGTGCTGGGTGAGGTCAGACTTTAAGGTGTGTTTAATCTGTGGCATTTCCACGTGCTCTCTCAGGAGCGGTAGGAGGAGGGCACGTGGCCCTCGGCGTGAGACGAGGAAAGGAACGGACGTTCACTGAGCATGTGCTGTGTTTCCTTACTGCGCAACAGCTTTTCTTTAATTAAGAACCTTAATTCGTTTTAATAACAAACTTTAGTTTATTATCTTTTTTACCTATTTGGGGATTCAGTGCATAATGAAAAATTTACCTTAATCACAAAACTTTTAAATAATAAATAAGTGGGTAATGTTTAGATACTTAATAAGAACGTACTTTTTAATACTTAAAGTTTCTACTTTTGAATACATTGTTAAATTTTACTTGAATGTTTAATTTTTATGTGCCCTGTCTTCTTATTCAATAAAATCATCTTCATTAATATGTGCTTTTGAGGTTCTGTTCTGATATTTTTCATTGTAAATGTCCAGTCGAAGGAAACTGACTGACTAAATGCATGCACTCCTATCTCCCTTACCTTAAATACACGTTAAAATGGTAGAAGAAATATAGAACTGTAAAACCACATAGGAGGAAAACTGGTAAGCCCAAAGGATTCAGGAATTTTTCAAGATATATAAATGGGATCAAATTTACAATAACATCCAGTAGAGCTGTAGAAACCACTATATAATACATGGAAAGAAGACACTAGGCTATAACAGGATTTAACACCAAGATCAGAGACAGAAAGGGCTTTGAGTGGGACAGGCTGCAAGTGGCTAACTGGAAATACAGTACAAGGGTACGTACGTACTGAGCACATTGCACTAATCTCAGTCTGGAAGCACCAGCCTCCAGGGTTTGCTTCAAGCGGGAGCCGCACAAAAGACTCTCTTAACAAAGTAAGCTCTCTTCCATAGGAGGGGATTATTTATTATTTATTCATTAGCAAATATGTATCACACATCTAAGAAGTAGGTGCAGAGGCCTGAGTATAGGAAAGAATTTGGAGTGTTGGATGAACAGAACAGAGGCTCGTACTCCCAGTGGCTTGAGCACAGCAAACGCAGAGGAGAAAACTTTGCTAGAGACGAACGTGTAGGCAGAGTGTTTGGATTCTATTTCAAATGCAGTGAGAAGCGATGGAAATAGTTTAATCACGGAAGAGACACTATTAGAAAGATGATACTAACTGCTATGTGGGAATCAGATTGGGAAATGAGGCAAATAAACTAGTTAGAACTACATGTTTTGGTGAGTTTTATGATTTGGGGTCAACTTTGGAAGGCTGTGGTATGCAGTTGTTTGGGCAAGCACTAGTGTAGGTGTGAATGTATTTCATATATGTGATTAAGTTTACAACCAATTAATATTAAGAGATGTGGGTGGGCCTCATCCAACCAGGTAAAGACCTTAAGAGCAAACACACGCTTCCTAGAGAAGGAATTCTGCGTCCAGACTGTAGTGCAGAAATCCTGCTTCAGTTTCCAGCCTGCTGACCTGCCCTAGAGATTTCTGATCATATGAGTCAGTTCCTTTAAAGATAGATACATGATATATATCTAGATATAAATTCATATCTAATTGACTCTGTTTCTATGGAGAACCCTGACTGATACATTATTATTGTGGTGCAGGCAAGAGATAAAATTAGAGTGTTGATAAAAGTAAAGTATACAGATTCAAGATATAATCTCTGTGTGTAATTGGCTAGATTTAATGATAGCTTGAATAAAGAGTTAAGGGAAAGGGAGTGAATTACCTCCTAGGTTTCTGTTTAAACAACTAGGTGAATAGTGATTTTATTTACTGGCATGAAGGTAACTGGAAAACAGTAAGTATTTGGATGGTGAGAATAGTGGGAATTAGTTCCGTTTTGTCCAGGTTAACCTTGAGATGTCCACAGATGGTCAAGTGTACATATGAAGTTTTGATTATGTGATTCAGCGGGCAGTTTGAGTTAGAGGTAAAATTTTGGGATTGCCACATAAATATAATACTTAGTGTTAAGAAGTTTGAGGGGACCTCCTAGTAGCAGAATGAAAGATGACCCATGTCCAGCCCAGAGAGCCTAGGACCAACATGTGAGGAAAACTGCAGTTAGAGTTTGGGTAGAAGTGGAAATGTGGGGAGTCAGAGAAGTAGGAGGTAAACGAGCACCGTAGTGTCACAGACCTATCAAGGGAATCGCCACTGGTGTCGAATGATACTGATTGATCTACAACGATAAGGCCAGAAAGAGTTACATGGGTTTGTCAATATGGACGTCAGCAAGAGTAGTTTTCGCCTGCAGGGAGGCAGCAAGAGCGGTTCAGGTATGTTGAAGAGTGAATGAGATAGGCGAGGTAGTGGGGGTGAATCTCATAAAATTTGGGATTAAACGGGAACAGAGAAATAAAGACCTTGAGGGGCATGTGGAGTCAAGAGAGAATGTAAATATTTTATTTCTATTTTAAGTAAACCATCTTGATTGAAATAAAGCAATATTTAAATGAGACAAGATGAGAGGATCCACTGATGATTCTTGGTTGCATCCTGTCGCCCACCCTTGGTAGACACTTTTTATTTTACTCATTTCTTATGAAAACTTCCACTGTTTCTTTATGAAGATATCGTAAATATGAATGCATATTCTTATTTCTGTGCCCATTTTAAGCATATAAAATGCTATTCTGTACCTAAAGTTTTCCATTTAATAATGAATATGGAAGACCTTTCCACATTAGTGTAGGGAGAGAGCGCTTTCTCATTTTTTATAGTAGTTTTTGGTGTATACATCACACTTCAAGCAGCCACCCATTAAAGCGCTCTTGGATTGTTCCCCAAACTGTGCTACTACACATAGTGCCCACATCAGTGGCCTGGTAAACATTCCTTCTGTAAATGTCCAGGTGCATCTGTTGAGTAAGTTCCTGGAAATGAGTTGGCTGGTCCATGTTTTCATAATGTAGATAGGTATTGCTAAACTGACTTTTGTGGGGTTATAAACTTTTACATTCCTACTAGCAATAGATGAGGGCCTGTTTCCCTATTCCCTTGCCAACTGTTGTGAAACTTTTGAATTTTGCCAATCTGATAAGTGAAAAATAGAAGTTAAGTGTACACTCAGTATGTATTTCTCTTATTAGGGATAAACTTAGACATTTTTATACACTTGAATTATTGTCTCTGAACTGTTTGTGCTTGTTACCATTGTCTATTTTTTTCTGTTACTTACCTTTTCTAAGAGATCTTTCTTTAAGAGATTACCCCTTATCTGTGATGTGAGTTGTAGATATCCTCTCCCCTGCTTTTTCACTTATTTGTAGCTTTTTTCTCAAGCAGAACTTTTTCTTTTCTCTCTCTTACCTCTTCCCCTCCTTCTCTCCATCTCCTTTCTCTGTCTCTTCCTTCCTTCTTTTTTCTTTTTTTTTTCTTTCCTTCCTTCCCTCCTTTATGTAATCAAATGGTTTTATCTTCCCTCTTTGGTTTTATGAATTTTGAGTTAAGCTGGAAAGGCTTTAGCCTCTTTGGTATCATAAAGAAATTGGTTTATATTTTCTGTCAGTGTTTTTATGTTTTTTTTTTTACATTAAAATAGTTCATGTATTTAGAGGTTATTCTCACATGTAGTGTGTGGTATTAATTTAACTGTCTTTTCTGGGTGGTAATCTTGTTATCTGCAGACCATTTGTTTAAAATTTAATCTTTGTCCTATTGATGTCACTTTTATTCTAAATTTTTATCTGTGTTTTAACCTTCTGATCATTTTCCATTGGTGTATCTGTCTACTTATGAACCAGTAACACTGCTTTAATTGCTGAGGGTTTATGGCATGTTTTAACCTCATGGCTCTTCCTTTTTCAAAGTTATCTTAGACATTTTCTGTCTGTTTATTTTTCCACACAAATTTTAAAATCACCATACGTAGTTCTAGGAAAGGGAAGTATTTTTAAGTATGGAAAATAACAAAGCATATTTACATGGTAAGGAAAATAATCTAGTAAAGAGGAAAGGTTAAATGCAAAAGAGAAAAGAGAATAACTGGGAATGATTCTTAAGAGGGGGAGAGAACATGAGTTCCAGACATAGATGATAAGAATGGCTTTTGACTGTTAACGGGACATTCATCCCATGGCAAGAAAAATGATAATTGGCATGTAGCCTGCTTGGTTTGAATGCCATGAAAATGATGGAGTTCCCATGTGATGACTTGCTTGTTCTCAGTAAGTATGAGGAGAGCCAGCAGCTGAAAGTAGTGGGGTGGGTGAGGAACAGAAGATTAGAAAAGCATGGAAAAGTTATGATGTAGTGGAGAAAAACCGAGAAATCAATTGGGGATTGATATTGACAGATGACATGAACTGGAAAGGGAAGAAAGCTGTAAGCCTCCTGTAGTCATTGGAGGTTGAGGTGGAGGCAACAAGATATGAGGATGTTAAGTCAAGATCACAGGACGACAAAGCATAGTAGAGAAGGGACCGTGAGGTACAGGAGCACAACCTCTTCACCACTGTACAAACCACTTGGGGTATATGGGAGTTTACAGCCTCCATTTCAATGGGCCCAAGAGAAAATGTTTCCTTCCAGGGAGAGCCAGGTCTCCAATGGGGCAAATATTGGAAGGATGGGTTTGATAAGACATTGAAGGTTTATGAGGAATTTGGTTTTCACATATCTGGGTTCCAAGAGGGCCCAGAGGAAAAAGTCTGGGCAGCAGGAACAGTGAATGAATGAGAATAAAAAACCCGAATATAATACACAGCCAGAGTTCAGAATCCTGGGAGAGTTGTTAAAAATGCAAGTTCCCAGGTCTTACATCCAGAGTGTCTGGCTTAGTAGGCTGGGTAGCACCTGAGAATCTGAATATTAAAAACTGCACAAATGATTGTTATGCATTCTAGCCTAGAGAACCATTTGTCTCTAGTTGGAGGCTGGGGACTAAGGTAATAACAACTTCCTACAGTAATTTGATGGGGAGAAGGAGCCATTCACACCTTCAACCCTTTCATCTCACTGTTGAAATGTGACAAGAGTACACAGGTGGTAATCATACAGCTATGCTTCTGTCTCTAGAAGGATCTGAGTCAAATAGTGTACATAGATTAAATGTCAGGAACTTCCAGTCAAGGTACCAGTGTGGGCGGGCATGGCTTGCCTCTTCGCATAACCACATCAAAATTACAACTAAAATATATAACAACCATCACTCAGAACCTAGTTGAATGGAAGTCTGACAATTACAGAATTAAAGAAACCACATCCATCCAGACTGGTAGGAGGGGCACAGACACAGAATGGGCTGGTCCTACACCCACATGTAGTGGATAAAAATTTGAGAGGGATATCTCAGGGGTGAGGAGTCTCAGCCCTACACAAGGCCTTCCAACCCAGTGTTCCAGTGCCAGGAAGGTAAGACCCCACAAATTCTGGCTGCAAAAACCAGTGGAGATTGATTCAGAGGAAGAAACTTCTAGAGCCCAAAGCAGTTCCTCTTAAAGAACCCACACATAGGCTCACCTACTCAGACTCACTCCCTCTGAGTTCCAGCACCAGGGTAGTCTGAAGGGCACTGGTGGTGGGCAGAGGGAGGCTGAAGTGTCTGGCATCAGAGCAAGCAGAGGCCATTGTCCCTTTTCTGAGCCCTTCCTCCACAGATCCATGAAACCAGCAGGCTGGTGCCATTTCGGAGACTTTATCAATTTGGCTAACATTATATGAGCTGCCATGGAGATCCCTAGACTCCACACTACCCAATTTACAGGCCCACCCAAGCTGTGTTCCCATATGAATGGTTGGTCTTGGCTCATGCTACACAACTTCCTGAATCCTCTCAAATAAGCAGCCGCTGGCCTTTGGGAGCCCCAGGCCTGGTACTAGTAGCAGCCAGCCCAGATTCACAGCTTGGCTTTGCCTGAGAATCTCCAAGCCCAGTACCTGTAGCAGCCTTCTCAGACGGCTTTATAGCTCAGGTAGGGTGTCCCAGGCAAAATGCAGGTGGGGCTGATCTTGGCCTGCACCATTTGGGAAACCCCAGGGCCAGCACACCCAGTGGGCAGCTACAAACCACACTGGAGCATCACCACTCTGACTCTACACAGCTAATCCTCCACAGAGGGTGGAAATTTGAGGTAAGTGATCACAGCCAATCCTTGTAGCTGACTGGCCTGGGTAAATGCCTCCCATAAATCTGCCAACAGCAACCAAGGCTTGACTACAAGAGAAGGGTATACTCAGTCCTCATGGGTTATCACCCATGAGGGTGAATAGGCTGCACCACTGGACCCGACAGGACACCTACTACCAAGAAACAGAGTGAAAGCTCCCCTACTTAATACATAGAAGCAAATTCAGGGAGGCTGCCAAAACAAGGAGACAAAGAAACATGGCCCAGATGAAAGGACAGATCAAACTCCAGGAAAAGAACCAAACAAAATGGAGATAAACAATCTATCAGATGCAGAATTCAAAACACTCATTGTAAGGATGCTCAAGGAACTTAGGACTTCAATGGATCCAGTCAGAAATGAAGTATATACTAATTGAAATAAAGAACAATTTACAGGGAAACAACAGTAGAGTAGCCAAGAATCTTGAAGCCAAGAACCAAATCAATGATTTAGAACATAAAAAAGCAAAAACAAAAAACAATCAGTGCAAAAGAATCCAAAATAACAAGGATAGTATAAGTAGCTTGTGGGACAACTTTTAGCAATCCAACATCCACATAATAGGGGTGCTAGAAGGAGAAGAGAAAAAGAAAGAAACTGGAAATCTATTTGAAAAACATAATGAAAGAAAATTCCCTAATTTGGTGAAGGAAATAAACATGCAAGTCCAGGAAGCACAGGGAATCCCAAACAAGATGGATGCAATGAGGCCCGCTTCAAGACACATCATTATTAAAATGCCAAAGATTAAAGATAAGATGTGTGGGGGTGTGCGTGTGTTGACACACTTCAAGGCCAGGCAGGTGCATGGTATTTGTGCAGATGGAAAATATTCATGGAGCCGTTGGAATGCCTGGTGTGCCTTTATTCATGGGTGGGCTGCAAGCTGCGTGTCTATCTGCATGTCTCCTGTCATGGCCCTTGTTCCCCAGCATGGCTGGCACCCATCATGGCACCTGTCCCCTTGAGTTTCTCTCATCATCATCGCCCCAGCAGGGAGTCCCTACCTGTTTAAGTACTAGAGGGGAACAAAGCTGGAAAACTGCCAGAACATTATATAACATAATTCTGCACATGTGAGCTCACTTCATGTTATGGGAACAGTTTATCGGACCCAGTCTCGAGGCTGTGAGAACACTGGTTATCAGGCCCCTCCAAGGCTACGGGACCACTGCTTCCCTCAGTTACCCAGACACCTGGGTGAGGAAGCCAGACTGCCTCCACTTACCCTACAGTGGGGAATGGGTGAAGAGGTGAGGGGATTAAGAAGTACAAATAGGCAGTTATGGAATAGCCATGGGATTGTGAAATACAGCATAGGAAATGGAGTAGCCAAAAAACTTACACATATCACCCATGGACATGAACAAGGGTGGGGGGATGGCCTGAGGGAGTGGGGGTGTGGGTGGAGGGGAGCAAAGGAAGAAAAATTAGGAACTGTAATAGCATAATCAATAAAATATAATTTTTTAAAAGTCTATGACTGGTCCATTATTTGTGATCTGCATTAAAATAATTTCCAACCCTATTTAAATCCCAAAAGAGGACATATTTGAAGATGTTATGACCTAATTGTGTGCTATATGAAAATATGAAAAGACATTTAGATTAAATGGAGTTTTGTAATAAAAATAGTTTTCTAGCCAAACACAAGTATTACTTTAGTAACAATATGAAAATATCAACTTAAGAAAAAGAGAGGCAAAGAAAACTCCCTCTCATACTCTTTGGCAGCATCTGATGTTTACAACAGAAACTCTTCAGTAAAAAGGGGAGAAGATGATGAGGACAAGTTCTCTGCTTTGCTTGTTTGGTTTACTTTTTCCTGAGGTAAAATGTTGCAAGCACCATGTGACTGGAAGAGAATAGGCTATAAAAATGTGAGTGAATTCTTTTCTTCCCCAGCACATTTCATTCCTCATGGCATTTTAAAAAATCTAAGAGTTAACATATCAAGAAAATTACAATAAAAGTGCACATGTTTTCAAAACTGGCTAATTAACTAACACTTTTTTTCTCTCTCACCTCAGTTTCTATTCTAGCCTGAATTTACCTCTTTAATGCTCTTCCCTCTCAAGTAGAGCCATTTTCACCCCACAACTCCTCCAGTTTCAAGAATTCTGCATAATTAAGAGCTTCCCCTCCAAATATCTACTCTCATAGTTGTCCTTTTCCTCATCTGTATGAATCTGAGAGTAATACTCTGCATTGTATCCACCTCCTAGGTATCCCAGTAACCACCTTTCACCCCTCTGCCTTCCCTCCTCACCACCCTCTCAACTAGCTAGGGAAAGAGGCATTCAGGATCTCAAAGTTGGCCTGCTAATTACAGCAGAGCACAAAACAAAGAAGTCAGTACTTAGCTTCTGGGCCTCAGAAATGTATGTTGCTAAGTCAGTCAGAACCACTGTTTATTCTTTCTGAAAATAATATTCAAGTTTTCCAGAGCAGAAGGAGGGTGGGAGGCAGATACAAAAGGGTTAATGTTGGTATGATCCCCAGACTAATGTCTGAGACCAAATAACAGAAAGAGAAGAACAATAGAAACCCTAATAGAAACCTGATGCGGGGTCTGAACACCAGTTCAAGTAAATCCAGGGGGCAGGCAGCAAGACCTAAAGAACCCCTTTACCCAACATGGTGTGTGGGTAGGAATTGCCTGTTGCATGCCTAGGCAAAAAGAGTCTGAGATAGCCTGAGAGAATGCTTCCTGCGCCAGCAGGGCTTGGGAGCACAGCCAAGTATTTTCCCAAGCTTTTTGGAGGGTTGCCATAATAATGAAAGAACTTGACCAAAAAGCTTTGGCGTTGGAGAGGACAGGCACTCGGCTGCACTGGTGTGCCACTGGTATAATCTGCAGACCAGATGCACTAATGGGATGACGGACGAGTGGGCAGGTGCCAGCATGAAGTGACAGAAGACTGAGGATCGGTGTCGTTTCTGTGCACCTGCGTTTGTGACCTGACACATTCGCCAGCCACCACTGTCATCTGCCCGCCTTCTGCAACGCTTCCTTGGCTGTGGGAGAGCAATGAACTACTTCTCTGTCATAAAACTTTAAGCACAAATAGCATCTGCCTACATATGTATGAATTCGGGATTTTAATAACATGCATGCATGTGAAATATACTAATGAAATAGGGATTTGAGTCTGGGGAGAAGGTTGAGATAATTTAGAGTATTATCTACATAATTTGTTTGAAAATGTTTTTAATACTTCCTTCATTACTCTTATTGCAGTTTAAAACTGCAATATATTAAAAGTTTAGTTAAAATAATAATAGAATGTAAATTCTATAAATGATTAAAGTTCATGAGAAATGTTCAGGAGGAATATAAACAAAATTAAAAGAAAAAATAAGCAATCTTCAAATGTTGCAGATGGTGATGTTTGAAAGAAGCTTGTTTAAAACCTTAATATGTATGACCTAGACCTAGAAGATAATAAATGATTTTAAATGAGATTTTTGCTAATAAATCTGTGTGATCAGATACAATAATTCATAAAAAACTACTGTACAAAGATTTTATTGAGTTTAAAGGGTTAGGCCTTTTTCTATAACTACAATCATTTTTTTATCCAGGTTATATGAACCTAATTGGTTTTTTAAATGAGGACATAGTAAGAGTACAAAGTGAAAAGTATCTCCATTGTCTAGCACAGTACCTGGCACGTAGATGCTTTAAAAGCAGTCTCTTTTAAAATGAATGAGTGTTACCTTACTTTCTAAATATTATACTACTATTAATTCAGCTTAAAATTGCATTATCTTAAGAATTCATATTGAACATGGAGTCAACTAATCATAGCACTTTACTTTTGACAATATTTCTGTGAAATCATGTCTTTCTATTGCTTTTTAGGCAAACTAATTTGTTCTTTTTCTATCTTTTTTCAGTTGGTCCCAAATTATAGGATCAGTTGACCATGTTTCCATAGCGTGCAATTTTTATGTTAGAGGACTGGAAGCAGCATTATTATCATGTGGATATAAAAATCTAATTTTAGAAGCTTTTTACAATTCATGGAGTAGCTATTAGAGTCCTACCAAATATTACCAGTAAGTTTAAGGTGCTTAACTGACAGCCACAGTTACTATCAATTTTTTTGACTGATGTCAAATGTAATGATAATCCGCCAAAAGCTAGTGTTAAGTGTTAGAGAGATAATAATAATAAAAATGGATGTTGTGGTAGATGGATTAATGTCTCTCATGCACACCCTGTCTGTGTCCTAATTCCCAGAGCCTGTGACTATGTTCCCTTAAATACAGTAGAGAACTTACCAATATATTACCACTATGTAAGTTAAAGGTACTGAGATGGGAAGGTCATCCTAGGTTATCCGGTGGACCCAAAGAAAGAACAGGAGCCCTCATAAAGGGAAAGAGGAAAGCAGGAGACTCAGAACCAAAGCCAGAGTCACGAGAGGGAAGCAGAGAGATGTGGGGCAGTTAGGCGGCTGGCTTTGAGGACCAAGGCAGGCGCCACCGGGCAGAGAAGGCAGAGGGCCCCTAGTGCTGGAAAAGGCTAGAAAACAGATTCTCTCCTGAGCCTCCGAGGGGAATGCAGCCCTGCTGACACTCTGATTTTAGGATTTCTGCCCCCAGAGCTATGAGAGATTGTGGTCCTTCATCACAACAGCTAAAACTAATATAGATGCCAAGTTCCGGGACAAGAAATTAAGGTAAAGACAGAGACTATATGAGGTCAATAGGAACCCACCCCATCCTGATTCTGAAATCCCCTGGGAAGTAACCCTTCGGATGGTAACATGGTGACCTGCTCTCTCATCAGGAAGGGAGCAACCTGAAGCACTCACCCAAGAGGCTCTGAATTTGGAGAACACAGATCCCTTGGGAGATCTCTAACTGCTCTCTTACATGCATTTTCCTGGGAAAAATGTCCATAGCTTTCAAGTTTTCAAAGTAAGTCCAGGACCTAAAAAATTTAAGAACTACTAAGAACAATGGTTTATTGTTTAAGTGATTCTATTAAGTAATCTATAAAATTGCCAATTGCTGTTAAAATCGTAGTTGTATGAGGATATGAAATAAATGATGCTTCAGTGACTGCAGATGAGTCCTTTCTGGCCTGCTCAGGGGTCCAAGCTGGTCACACGTCACAAATCGGGGATGCCGTCGCGTACACTGGTGCATTGGGCTCCCACAGGCATTGTGCTGGTAACCAGTGGACTTTTGGGTTTTCCTTCAGGCACTTTGGTAGCCATGTAACTTAGTATGTTCTCACTTAATTCTCAAAAGAACCCCCTGGGGGTCAGAAAGAGTCTCATGAAGCACACGATTAATCAGGAGTAATCTGGAATTTCAATGCAGGCCTGAATTTCCATTGATTCTGGGAAGCAGTGCCGTGGGGGAAGAAGGAATCAGGGCTTCTTGGGTACCATGTAAGCAAGAGGATGTTTTGAGAAACTATCTGTAGCAAGGCAGTGGTTCTCTCGTGTGATTCTGGACCAGCAGCTTCAGCATCACCTGTGAACTTGAGAGAAAAGCCATTCTCCAACTCCACTCTAGACCTGCTGAAACAAACTCTGGGGGCAATCCGTGTTTGAACGAGCCCTCCAGGAGTTTCTAATGCCAAAGTTGGGGACCCATTGAGCTAAAGTATAAAATCCAATCTGCCAACAGAGAATTTGGAATTGATTTTGTATTCAAAAAACAATATTCAAAATACAAGTTAGTTTTCCAGGACAGGGAGGGAGATGGGGAAGAAAAAGAAGAAAAGCAAAGCAAATTAACAGGAAAAGGAGAAATTAATCTGACTTTTTTTGTTTTTTCCTTTGCTCTCTTTTTAAAAAAATGCTAACAGAATCTTTCCTGATCACGTGTGACTGCAAATAACTTCTTTCTAGGTCACTGATTCTTCTCCTAGGAGCCACTAGGAAACTGTGAGGATGTTTCCAGGGGTTTAGGAGCCTCACAGGCATTTTTCCTGTGATTAGATTTCTATCATCAGGCCAAGAGTTCAGCCTTAGCTAATTTCCTGTAGTCTGAATAGCTAAGCTTATAATATCAAGCATATCAAGGTCAAATTAGATTAAAGCAAAATGCATTGGCTGCAAGTGGCCCAGGCCAAACATCACTGGACATGGCAATCTGATTTAAAATTATTTTTAGCTATCCTAACTTGACATATGCATGGAACTCCAGCAGGACCTTTCTTAGTTTTAGTGTTCAACCAAATGTGCCTAAATCTAGGATCACCCTGTGACAAACACTAAACAGGAAATGATGCTGTGACAATAGGTATAAACCAGGCAAATTAGGATGTGGGATTGCTATTTAAATCCCAAATATAAATAGACAAGATTACCAGGTACAATGAGTTGTAGTGAATGCTTCAAAATCCTTTCCTCGGCTGTTATTTTGCATCATATTTTTAGTTAGATCTTACTCTTTGTCTTCTGCCATCTCATATATTCACCTTATCCTGGCCACAGGCATGTCTTTGAAGGCTAAGGGTAGACTTGCTGAAGAGAATATAGCCTTTGTGGAATCAGCAACTCCTTTCCAGTCTATAATTGTCATTCAGACTTAGTCTAGCACATGAGATTCTTTTAAAGTCTTCCTGTTGGATTCGTCTGCAATACAGTTTCTTATTTGAGTCTTCATTATGTGGGTGACTATTACAAATCATTTTATTTTTCTTGATTATAACATTTGTATTAAAATCAACTTCCACTGAGTTTTTAGAGTGCAACTAATCAAGATATCTTGCAGAGTTCAGGTCTGACCATAAATCATCTGTGCAGCTAAACTTCTACAAACATCTGCACATTTATATCTTCATTAAGGCAACTTTGCCTACCCTCAGGTGTTAAAAATGCCCTGTTTTATGGCCAACCACCGCCTATTATTTTCCATCAAGACGTCTCTTTCTCATTTGGTATTTTCCTCCATCAATTACACAATTTTTCTCCTGTATTTATTCTACCGGTCCTCTGGGTCTTCCTTAGCCTCTAAGTTTACTACTTCTGGTGGCAAAGAAAAAAACAGAAAAACAAAAACAAAAAACCTTTTCTCAACTTGCATCCTTTTGTAGCTACCACTCCATCTTCCAACAGCCCAGATTCTCGGCAGTCTGCTATGTCCCTGTTATTTCCACTTCCTTTGCCTCTTAACTCAGTTAAATCTTATTCTTGATGCCAACATAATGTCAAAATTGCTCTCTAAAAGTCCTTAATGATCAACATATTGTTAAATCCAATGGCTTTTCAGTATTTCCTGTTCAGATTCACACGCTTTATTTGACACCTTTGAGAATTTATTTCTTCTTTAAACTCTCAGATCTCTTGACTTGTAGGATATTATTTTCTCTGGGTTCTCTTCTATTTACCTCAAAGTCCTTTGCCTCTCTTTTTCAACTCATTTATTAAATGTTGATGTATCTCAGGATTTCAACCTACTAGATTTCTTCTGACCGTAGTGAACCGCACCACTACCCATCCACACAGTTACTCGGGTTGGAAATTTCTTAAATATTTCCCTGCATTGATTACCCTTCCCCACACCCTCCTCTATCTTGCTAATTCATATTCATTATTCAACAGTCACCAGAGACTTGACCTTTACCAGGAACTTTTTTCTTACTCCATAAGCACTTTCTGAGCAGAGCTGCATTAAGCAAAGCTTGAAGTATTAAAAAAGTAACTGAGTCCGTCTCTGGCCAACTGACTGCACATTTCCCATTCACATGAAGAAAAGCAACCCAAAGCCTTTGAGTTATTTAAGACTAACTCCCATTAAGTGTAGAGAAGCTGTCTCTTACAACCTGTTAGCTGGCCATACCATCCGGCCTGGGACTGGGATGGGAGTAAAAGAGAACCGTACTTGAACAACAATTAAAATAAAATTATAAAAAAAAGAATAGCCAAGCATAGATCTATGAGACCGAGATGAGAGAACCCGTCACATGAGCCCCCAGCTCAGCGTGACCTGCATGCTGTGAGGGCTGTCAGCTCTTCCAGCGCAGCTGCAGAGAGCCATACCCGATCCTAGCGAAACTGAGAAGTGAAATGTGTCCTCTGTGCGTGTCTCCCTTTATTCTGCCTTCCTTTCAGCTTCATGGTCCTTCTATTTCTTCGTGTCTTCCTTGTTAGAGATATGAGGAATCCACTTGCTCCTTAACCCTAAGGTCATATTTATCATTACCGTATTTTTCTTTAGAGTCAGCTAAGCTAAAGGAAGTTGAAGTTCAACACACTTGCATAAAACTTATGCTCATTTAAATATTGATGGAACTGGGCACTGGGGCAATGTATACAATAAATCCATTAAATCCTTGTCTACAAATAATAAATATAATATTAATGATTAACTTCAGAGATTCTCTGACTTTTAATGTGATTTATATGCAGTTTTTATTGAAACCCTTATGGTTAATACATTTAAAAAGTAAAGAGACCACTTTAACTAGGTTAGAAGGTAAAATGACAGCCCCTATGCATGTAAAAAACAATAATAGGGGAATTACTAGTTATTGAGACCCCTCTTCCCACTGAGAACAACTAGAAAACCTGAATAAAATAGGTTATAAAAGACTTATTTGAAGTGATCCAGACCCTAACAAAGCAATAAAGAATTATTGAATTAGAAGACAGAAATGCAGAAAATTGAGCGTTGACAGAAATACAGAGAAACTAATATTCCCGTGGGACTGGTCTGGCCCAGAAGTGGCAGCAGGGAGGCTGAGCAACACGACTGAGAGTGCGAGGCGAGTGGGGACAAAGGTTTCACTCCAGAGGCCACCAGGGGTAGGCACCCTTCGAAACCCACAGTGCTTTAGGGCTCAGAAAATTGTATTTTAAGAATTAGGGTAAACTGGGAACAATCAGCTCTTGCAGAGACGGCAGAATAGCATGAAGTCATTTGAGAAGTTTGGAAAAATCCTGGTCCTAGCACTTAGCACATTTACATTGACTGTGACTAGTAACAACAGTATTTGAGTTAAAACCTGTAGTCTTGCTACTGGTTATCTATGTATTCTGCCTATTTGTTTGTTCTTTTTTCTACTTTTGTGACTTCTTTAACCATCTTCCCCTTTATTTGCCTTTAACTTAAATTGTATCTTGATTGCAATTTCAGTTTCTTGAGTTAATGGATCAAAGTCTCATCAGTTTTGAGAAATTCTTCGCTGTTATCTCTTCAGATATTTCTTTTGTCCACTTTTTCCCCTTCTGCAGCTTTAATTAAATATATGTTAGACATTCTAGAAAAGTACAATTTATTTAACCTGATACAGGACAAAATGGTAAATCTGAATATTCTTCTATTAAATAAATCCAACTTGTAATTGAAGATTTATTATACAGCTAAAATAATTAAGATCTTATCATAGTGTCACAAAGATAAAAAATAGAACAAGGAAGAGATTAGGCAAGCCAGAAACATACCTGTGTAGGTATATTTTGTCGAGGAGAAAAGTAGCACAGGAGAGTGGTGGGGAAACAGCATTGATTTCAAAATATTATGTTCTGGAAGCTGGATATCTATGTGGGGAAACAATGGAACTTGTTTCAACATCATGCTACAAACAAAAATCAATTACACATTGATTATCAATATAAATATGAAAGTAAAAACAAAGCTTTTAGAAGATGAGAGAATATGAACTCAGGGTATGAAAAATTTTAAAAAGAACTAAAACACTAGCTATAAAGAAAATTAATATTTCTAATTTAGATTAAGACCCATGTTTTTCTAAATTCATCACATTGTATAAGAAAACGCTATTGTCTATGTGTACACAGACACACGCAGAGCACTCATTTTTTATTGAAAGAATACCTAACATTAAATAAATTTCTATAATAGCAAAAATGTATAACCCTACATTAGTAAAATAGACTTTTTACTTTTGCATTTCATCTTCTATATGCACAAATATTTATATTATAGTCATGATGTACATGCAATTTTGAATTAATATAAATTTTATTTTAACATAAATATATTTTGATTTCCTACATTCTCTATATTTTTAACATCTTCCTAGGTATAAATAAGGTATTTATGCATAATAAAAGTTTGATCTAATATATATTAATACATTAAAGATAAAGAAATTTTACTGGTATAAAAAAGTATGGCATAAGTGAAAACACATAAAAAATACTCAAAAAATTAGTTTTTACCACTTTTATGTCTTAGTTTTTATTATGAAAAATTAAAAAGTTTAAAGCAAGTCAAGTATAAGAAAACCTTTGAAATTGAAGAATTTGTGATAAACTTAGAGAAATTAAAATTCCTCTGAGTTGAAGCCTTTATGTTTAAATTAAATTCCAACGAGGTATTTCACAGAACAAGAATAATTATTTCAAAAATGTACATGGGACCACAAAAGGCCCCACACAGCAACAGAGTTTCCTGAGAAAAAAGAACAAAGTTGGAGGAATCATGTTACCTAATATCAAACTATACTACAAGGCCATAGTAATCAAAACTGCCTGGTATTGGCATAAATACAGACACAGAGATCAATGGAACAGAATAGAAAACCCAGAAATAAACTCACACCTTAATGGTCAATTAATATTTGACAGAGGAGAAGAAAGCACATACCGTGGGCTTTATTCAATGATAGTTTATTCAGTAAATGGTGCTGGGTAAAACTGGACAGATATGTGCAGAAAAATGAAACTAGACCACCTTCTTATACCACACACAAGAATAAATTCAAAATGGATTAAAGACTTAAATATTAGACTTGAAACCATAAAAAATCCTAGAACATAACCTCAGGCACTGCTCATAGCAATATTTTATCAGATATATCTCCCCAGGCAAGGGAAACAAAAGAAAAAAATAAACAAATGGGACTACATCAAACTAAAGAGGTTTTGCACAGTAAAGGAAACCATCAACAAAATTAAAAGACAACCCACTGAATGGGAGAACATATTTGCCAATATATCTGATAAGGGGTTAATACCCAAAATTTATTTAAAAACTTATACAACTCAACACCAAGAAAACAAACAATTCAGTTAAAAAATGGGCAAAAGACCTGCATAAACACTTCTCCAAAGAGGACATACAGATGGCCAATAGACATATGAAAAGATGCTCAATGTCACTAATCATCATAGAAATGCAAATAAAACCACAGTGAGATATCATCTCACACTGCCAGAATGGCAATCATCAATAGATCAATAAAAAACAAATGCTGGCGAGGATGTGGAGAAAGGGAACCCTTTGCACTGTTGGTGGGAATGCAGACTGGTGCAGGGTGCAGCCACTGTGGAAAGCAGTATGGAACTACCTCAAAAAATTAAAAATTGATCTGTCTTTTGACCTAGCAATCCCACTTCTGAGAATATATCCAGAGAAACCTGAAACACTAATTCAGAATAACATAAGCACCCCTATGTTCATTGCAGCATTATTTACAATCACCAAAATATGGAAGCAGCCCAAGCATCCCTCAGTAGATGAGTAGTTAAAACAACTATGGGGCATTTATACTGTGGAATACTACTCAGCCATAAAAAAGAAGAAATTTTTACCCTTTGTGACAGCACAGATGGACCTGGAGAATATTATGCTAAGTGAAATAAGCCAGTCAGAGAAAGTCAAATACCATATGATTTCACTAATATGTGGAATCTAATGCACAAATTGAACTAACAAGAAAAACATGAAACAGACTCATAGACAGAGAGCAGGATGACAGCTATGGGGGGAGGGGAGGAGGTAGAGGAATGGAGCAAAAAGGAAAAAGGACTCATGGACGTGGAAACACAGTGGTAATTACAGAGAAGTATAAGGAGGCTAAATGGTAATAAAGAAAATACAATTAAAATTAATTAATTAATTAAATTTACCCCTTCTTATTTAGAACATAGAAGAGTTAGCCCATAATCATTAAACAATATAAACATAAAAAATATATGATTATAGCCTGGCTGGCATAGCTCAGTAGATTGAGCACAGGCTGCAAACCAAAGGCTCACAGGTTCGATTCCCAGTCAGGGCCCATGCCTGGGTTGCAGGCCAGGTCCCCAGTGGGGGCCACACATGAGGCAACCACACATTGATGTTTCTCTCTCCCTCTTTCTCCTTCCCTTCCCCTCTCTAAAAATAAATAAATAAATAAAATATGATTATAGGCCCTGGCTGGTGTAGCTCAGTAGATTGAGCGCAGGCTGCAAACCAAATGGTCGCCATTTCAATTCCCAGTGAGGGCACATGCCTGGGTCGCAGGCCAGGTCCCCACTTGGGGTACATGAGAGGCAATTGATATTTCTCTTCCACAGATTGATATTTCTCTTCCTCTCTTTCTCCTTCCCTTCCCCTTCTCTAAAAAAATAAATAAATAAAATCTTAAAAATAATAAATAAAATGTTTAAAAACTAAAAATATATTATTATAAATTATAAAAAATATTTTTAACTACAAAATGACAATTTCATTAATTAATTTAACATTCCAGAAGAACATGAACACAAAACCCATACCATTCCAGCTGGAACTTGATTCTTGTTTGAAACTCATCATGGTATACTAATGTAATTAACCTTAATAAAAATATTTAGCTTCAATTGTATTAGATATAAAATTAGATATAAAGATCAGGGGAACTAGATTCCATATTCTGCCATTTAGTAGGTTTGTGACCTTGGATACACTTAACTTCTCTGTGTCGAAATATCCTCTATTATATACATACACTTACATAACAAAGGTTACACTTTTTATTTCTATTACATTTTAGATATTTGTATACATGATTCATGTATGTATGCATACATAGAAATGTGTAAATACATAAATAATAAGACATTCCTCGGTTATTTTTTCAAGTTTTACATTTATTGTTTGCCATCCACATAAACTTTATCTCAGCAATAATACTTTATGCAGCAAAAGAAAGGTCTCTAGTGTAGAAGAGATAGTTTGATTTTAATAATAAATGGTCACTGATAATGAATTAGTTGTCGGACACCGTTAGGTGCTGCTTTCTTAATGCAAGAACATATGAACAATTATATTTTTCTGTTTTTTATAAATTAGAGAGAGAGAGATTTGCTGTTTCACTTATTTATGAACTTACTTGGTTGATTCTTATATGTGCCCAGACCAGGATGAAGCCCTCAATCTTGGTATATTGGGACAATGCTCTGACCAACTGAGCACCCAGCCAAGGCTACATATTTCTATTTTTAAATGACTTTTAATAATTACCATCTAGATGAGTGCCAACATTAACACTCACATGAATCACCAGATGATGTTGTTAAAAAGCAGACTCGGATTCTGTAAGGTTCAGGACCTTACAGAATAGACATTCTGCATGTCTAACCGATTCCCAGGCAATACGCCTGCTGCTGGTGCATGGATCACACCTTGACTGGAACAGTGAGTCTCCTGGACTAACCTCTGTTTAAAAGTTCCCCAGGCTTTTTTCTCTTCAGTGGCTTATTCCCTTTGGTGTCTGGCATTCTGTACTTCTTCCCACGTTATTTCACTATGTCTTGGTGTTTTTCTTCTTGAAGGAGAATCTACATATTAAAAGATACCCCTACACTCTTCCATTTATAATGTATTTTTCAGCCAATTGTGCTGCCAGTCACTGATAACAGTTATGATAGGAAAGTCTTCCATTCTTATAAAACATTTCCCCTTTCTTTTTATAGATTTGCCCTCTGTAAGGGGAAGACTCACTTGGGACCAAATAAACTAGATGCCAGAAGCACAGATACTGGACTTCAGTCCAAATGAGCTCAGGGGCTGCAGACAGCACCGGCAGGAAGAAAATGAGGTGGGAATAGAAGAGCAATGCACTTACTAAAGGACCTGGAGTTTAAATTTAGCCAGTTCACAGGGGAATTTTATGTGGCAGGCCTAGAAACCGAAGGAAATGCCTGAAATAAAAGTAAACTGTATCATATTCTAGTGCCCATCTATCTCTATATATGCTACATAGGGCGTTAACATCATCGTATTTGTCATTTGGCATTTGGCAAAGTACTGAGTACTGGAAGCTCCTTGGGTCCATCTTTTTCAGGCATCACCTAGGCCTAGTTTAGGGTCAATGAAATGGCAGGCAGCCTCCTATCCTGCTCGTTGGTACGATTCACAGAAAAATCACTGCACTCACAGTTTTCATATGGTCTTCCCATCCTGAGTTAACCTTCTACTGTTTCCAGCATTATCACGGTTACTGTTTCTATTACACTAATGTATGGTGCAAGCGCATGTGTGTGTTGGCTGTTGTCAACCTGTCTCTTTAGTTGACAGGTCTCCATTCCAAAAATAGCCACATCCAACTTTGACGTCGAGACTGATGAATATAATGTAGCGGTCTAAGATACTGAGCTTGGTGCCATGACTGAGTGGACTTCTTAGGTTGTCTTCTTCATAGTAGGGGTACATGTATTCTGTTTGTGGAGTAGAGAGTGAAACAGTTGACCCAACACTGGAAAACCAGAATGGGTGGCCTTTGGTAGTCACTGTGTTGTTTGCCACATACTTCCGGTTTACTTTTTTCCAGGTGTACCACAGGAGGTTGCTTTGGTTCCTGTGAAGTTACAGGTGCCCATGGGATTTGCTGTGGACAACCAGGTGTGATCAGAAATGATGCGTATCAGTTTGGGAAGAAGCTCTGATGATCACAGAAGCCTCTACCTACTGAGTAACTACAGCAGGCAGAGCCCTCTCTGACCCATGCTGAACATGTACTGTAAGCAGGAAAAAAATTTATTGGGTTAAGCCATTATCATTAGGGTTTATTTGTTATGCAGCATAACCTAGCATGTATGCTGACTAATGTAGACTTTAATTTGTGCAATCTCTGCCCTCCTAGTCTTTTCCTCTCTTCTCTCCCCTCTCTTGTGCAAGCTCTGTCTAGTGCTTGCTTCAGTCTGTATGTCCTAAGTAGTGATGGGCGGGTAGCCTTTTTCAGAGTCCCTCAATGCTTAACATATAAGGAGCCACCAATGTCTGCTCTTAAGGTCAACCCTGGCAGATGCCATACTACTCAAATACAATTCATACTAACAAAATAAATTATCTCTATATCATCTGGAAATGACTCACATTGGCTAATGACTGGCCTTCCAACCACTGGCCATATGTTTTGTTGTAAATACTATTAACTGATGGACTGCAGCCATTATCTAAATTAGCAGACATTTAAGCCTGGATGAGCAGCACGAAAATCCTTGACAGTTGGCAGCACATTTAGATTCAGCTGTCTCCGCTGCAGGGGAGGGGGACCGTAAGAGGTTCAGTGACTTGTCCTTCTTCAATTTGGGTAGGATTTACCTTTGTGCCCAGAAATTCCTTTAGTGAACCACATGTATTAATCACAATAAAAACAATTTGAAAATAATTATAATTTCCCACCAGAGTTACTAAATATTAATTTGATTTTTAGGTTTCTTTGTTAAACAATATATCAGATCACAAAATACGCAATGACACTTGGGATGCCAATATCTTAAAATGAATTTAGTTTTGAGAATGTACATATAGAGCCCTGCAAATCAGTAAGTAAAAGATAAACACAATGGCAAAGAATTAAAATAATAATTCCAGTTAAGATGAAATCTAAATGTCCCACATAAATCTGAAAAGTGTTTAACCTCCTAATTAATCCATGAAAGGAAAATTAAAATTAAAAAGATATCAATAAATACTGTAAGACTGGAAAAAAGAACGTCTGTGGAAAAAATGGGCAAAAAGGGATAGAAAATTGAACCACATATATTTCTAGCAGAATATAAACTAAATAAGAGACCAACCTGGCAATATTTAATAAACCTCAGGTTAATTTTCCTTCTGATAATATACTCTAACGTTGCCTGCTCAGGAGTTCGACAAGCTTGATGCCATGTACGTTCAGTCTAGAAAGCCCTTTCCTGGACCTAGTGGTTGCAGAAGAAACTGACACGAGGCCGGGGTATTGGCGGTACAGTCCAGCAAGCTGGTCTAGGATGGTTCGTCTTAAAAATTAAGAAATAAGGTGTATCTAACTTTTTTTAGTATTATTGCCAACTCAACATGGTTTTCCTTTGATGGATTGGTTAAAAGTCCATTCATTCAGCAAATACCTAAACTGCATACCATTTATACAGCACACTTTTCTCAAATTACTCTAAAAGCTTTCACTTAAAGGGACTGTGTATGTATGAGACGATGAAGTACACGATGGAACAAGGAGTCCTGCCAAAGACGAGAAAGTGGGGAAATTCCATAACTGCCACGTCCATGGACAGCCTCCCTTCATGACAAGGTCAGATGGGAAGGTGTAAGTCTTCAAGGAAGCAGTTTCCGGCCTGGTGGACGTGGCATGAAGTGCCCCACACTATTTTTGATCATTGTTCTTGCTCTCGGAATCATAACCTTTTCTGTTCTGATAATTCTTAATTTCATAACAGTGATTCTAGTATTGCAAGCAGATCCTTTGTTTGG
>PVKM010018265.1:0-25188 GCA_004027735.1 Carollia perspicillata
GAGAGAAACTGCCATCCACACAGTCAATACCTGGTGTCCTGCCTCTGGCCTAGGAGGTTGTTTCTGCTCAGGTCCCTAGCCCCAGTCTTCATACACTCCGAAAGTCTTAAGTGAGCGAGCATCGACTACATGCCCGTCACAGTGGCTGCCATTTCTGCGTGTGTGCAGTCCAAGAAGCAGAATCCAGCAGAGCTGAGCATCATCTCACAGCCTGCAGGAGACCAGCTGATGTGACAGAATTAGCCCCAGAGGCACCACTTCCCTACGAGGGCGGGCAAGGGCGACCACAAGAGTGCTAATCACGCAGATGCAGACAGAAGTTTGGAGGGGAAGTAACGCTGCTATTGATGTCTCCTGCCCAGAAGTTTGTCTTTGCAGTGGATGCTCTGGGATGGAACTAGGTATCTTCCCAATGTCGGCCTTAGAGGTCAGGTACATCCCTCTAGACTTCCTTGAGTGACTTGGACTTTACTATTGTTTCATAGTTGTTTCTCCCTGAGGTTTCATAAAAACCCTAAAACGAAGTTCAGAGAATGCCTCTAAGCTGTGTTTTGGCGATCTGTTTTCTTTCATCCATGAACATATAAGCTCTCTATACATTTTTGTATCTCTGTAGCCCCCAGCTGTAGCACAGTTTCCTATGTATAGTAGGTGCTCACTAAATATTTGGGTGGATGGCTGAATGAATGAAATGTCTACACTCAGCTAGCAAAGACTTCTTTATCATTTATCTTTGGTGATTTTAAAGGGTCTGACTAACTCTTCTTCATCCTTTAAAAAATTCTCTTCTATAAACCCTTTTTATTTTAATTTTTCTAGTGCCTCTTGTAGTGATCCCCAAACATCCTTGAAATTGCTTTTCTCTGCACAGTCTCCAATATGAGAATGTCTTTCTTGAGGTTTGACTTGTCAAGCAAGGCAGGGGAAGTTTGGGGCTTATTAGGTTTCGTCCAGTAGAGCAGAAATCTCAATTTCCTATAATCTCAATTACTTTCCAATCTGGCCCAAGCTTCAAAATCATGTTCTCAGTGACACTCAGGGAAAAGATGTTGGCTTTTTCATTATTGTGTTAAGAGGGAAAAAAAAGGGAAGTTGTTTCTTTCCATGGTTTAATAACCCTCCACACATCAAAGACCACCAGATGTTGAGCGTGGAGGAATAGGAATGAGGAGGTTTGGCTTTAGAAGGTGGCTGTGCAGAAGGACAGTTAGGCCAGACAGATCTCAGGTCAAGTCCCCTGTCTGCCACTTAAGAGCAGCTGGGGGTCAGGCAGCTGGCCCCGTGAAGTTCTAGAACAATGTTTAGCACATAGAGCTGAGTATCCAACACATGGAAAGTGTTTCAGGAATAGAAATGGCCATTATATTTTAGTTCCTCTCTGTTATTGATTCACAGCGTGATGCTGAGCAAATCCTTTCACCCCATGTGCCGCTAATTTTCCATGTGTACAATGAGAGGGTTGGATTCTCGTTGATCTGCAAAGTCCTTTCCAGGCCTCATGTTCTATAAGTTTACCACTGTGTGGGCCAATGAACACCTAACCCTCACAAAACTTAGTGGAAAGAATAACATGACTATAATGCAGTGCCAAAACAAGGCAATGCCTGGTTTGTATCAAATGTCAGAAGTGAATTATTAATCCATGTCAGAAACTAGCGTGTCGACTCAGTTTCACCCTGAACTCCAGTGGGCGAGAACGACTCCTAGGGACCAGGTACTTTGCTCAGGGGACTCCACTGAACCCTCCCAACTGCTTAGGGGTGGGCCGATGAAACAGCTAAGGCCAGAGAGGTTAGCCACAGTCTCAGTCACACAGCTAAAAGTGCAGGAAGCCAGTGCTTCGATTACCTGCAGGATCTGGAGATAATACCTGTTGTTTTAAACTCTCCTTTACAAAATGTTGCTTCAAGTGGCCAGAGAAGCCAACTCCTGAAGAAGAGAAAAGACTGTGTCCTTGACTTTCAAAGCTCCAGGAACATCTTGGATTCCTGAGCTTCCCTTAAGGGAACTCTGCAACATGTTGGTGCAAATTAACCACAATATTCAACCAAAATAGTGCTTAGAGGGTGAGCACTAGTGTCCTGTGGGTGGCCTTGGGAATCTAAAAATAGGCAAATGAAACAAAAGAACACACACATACACACACATGGGCACTGAGCAAGGCAGGCCTTCGAGATGGCGAGTTGCTGCTTCCACGGAGAACATTCCAGACTCTCACTAAGACATGTCTTTCCTTCCCATGAAACCAGAGACACTCTTGCTCAGGAAAAAAAAAAAAAAAAAACAGAAAAGAAAAGAAATAATAAGGAAGTCATAAAGACTTCATTACTTAGGAGTTTGCCAAAACTGGTCAGAGACTAAATCCCATGTTGGGGTTCCGGCCTGCCGTCGGTCACTCAGAGTCCCTGGTCAGATTGCTTTCCATCCTGGGCGTGCCCATTTCATATCCGTCTGAAATCCGCCAACCAGAAGTTGAAATAAAATAGCAGAAGGGTTCATTCAGTTCTCCTGTCCCACACAGGGCTCTCCCTGCTTGCTGGACATGGTTCAGTCGTCCGTATCTCCAGCCAGTCCCACAGACACGGCCTTCTAGGAGAAGCGAGAACTCGCATGCAGCCAGCAGAGATGGAGTGTTTCTCTGTTTCAGTCACAGGACAATTCTTCCCTTACTGGTTGCCTCTGTCTCCCTACTCGTGAAATGGCGACGAACTCACCAGTTCAATTCATTGAACAGTACTCTGGGATTGGTGCTATGGGAAAAAAGTGAGGGAAGTAGAAGATTTGATTTACGGGTAGGAGAAAAATTAAACAGATGAAAGAACCACACGAGATTACATGCCATCAAGTGCCAGTGGACGAAGGAGAGCAGATACTTCCACGAGCAGCAATTGTGTGAGACAGTGTCATGGATGGAGCGGAATTTGAGGATGAGATGAGTGTAGCGAAGAAGATGGGCAGAGAGAGGACAGAGGAACGGCTGAAAAGTTCCAAAGGGAAGAATTAAGTATGGCTGGCCTGGGGTCAGGAGAGGGCTCGGCCTGTCTGAATAAGAGTCTGTATTGAAAAACAGTGAAGGAGGAGGTTGGACAGATTCCAGGTGATCAGGTAACACTGGCTCCATCTTACAAGATCCGATTCTTCTGACCCAGGGAAGTTCTCATGACACCCTCTCCAGACAGTGCTACACAGAGTTCAGACGCAGGCCAGCTCCAACATTGGCTGACACAGAGCTTGGCCCACTTTGCCCGAGTTGGACAGGGGAAAGTTAGGAGAATCCTAAACAAGCCCTGAGGCGGCAGCAGCAAATAAACTTCAGCCCACAGTCACATGGCCCATTGATTATGAGAGGCTGCCTAGGGGGCTCTGCTAAGAAGCCAAACTTTGGCTCAGCCACAGAGAGTTCTGTGATCCATTAGTGATGTCTGGCACAGGCCCCACATAGAGGATTTGACCCCATGTGTCACATGAAGATCACCATAGAGAACAGCAGGCTCTTCTAGTTTATGTTTCGACAGTTGTGTGTACCTCGGGGAGTTTAGCTGCTCAAATCTGGTCAAGTAGCCATACTGTAGACTCTGCTTCCCCCTGGAACAATGCAGTCTCCTACCCAGAGGAGTGAAGTCGCTTGAGCCTTCTCTTACGATTGACTCCCACTGTGTTTTTCTGTCACCCCAATTGAAGTTAGATGCTGGAAGCCAGGAATCTCCTCTGTGTGAATAAGGGCCAGACTTCTTGGCAAAAGGCCCCTTCTCCACATCAGCTTCTCCATCTGCAAGCTGAGAGGACAAAAATGATGCCTCACCCATAGCGGTGATAGGAGGAATTACGAGCTGATGTGAATGAAGCCTTTGAAGATGAAAGGGTTGTACGTGCATGTTAATTACAACTTTTATCAGCCCTGGAGCCTCTGCATTCTCAGCTGCCACTCGGGGCTCTTCTGTGCCTCCCAAAAGCAGACAGGCAGCAGCATTCCACAGACTGGCCCCACGGGTCCCTCTGGTAGCATCCAAGCCAAGAAAGCTGGATTCTGAACTCGGACTGGCCAGCCCACTGTGGGCTGCTCAAGTTTCCCACTACTCACCCCCAAGGGAAAAAGCAAGCCCACTACCTGGGCAGGTAAGATAAGACAGAACCAAGGTATAAACAAAAGGCTCCATCAAGAATTGACGAGAAATAACCACCGGGTGAGATTAGGACACTCTGCTCTAATTCCCACCCGTCAAAGCCTAATTGTGTGACCTTGGGCTACTGGCTTTATCTGTCTAATGCTTCAATACACTGTGAACCACCTGGGAAATAATCCCTCTGCCTCCCCTAGACCTCTCCACCTTTGCCTGTTGGTGTGAAAGTGTTTTGTGCTGGTCGGGAGAAGCACGTGATGTAGAACTACAAGGTCCTATTATTACCTAAGGTAACTTTCTCCTTTATCTCTGTCTCCTGTTGCTGGTTGACCCCAATCCTTGAAATCGTATTCTTTGGAATGCTCGCCAGTCTCCTCCGAGCTGCCTCCCCTCCTGGGCAGTGCTTATCCAGGAGGACCTGGTATGTGCTCGGGCTTCTTGGGTCGGCCATTTCCTGAAGCATGCAGATTCTGTCGGGCCAGCAGGGGATCGGGGTGCTCCGCCAAGTTCAGTCACAACGCCCTTGCTGGGGTAGCTCAATGGAACTGCTAGAGGCAAGGAAGGGAGGGTTTCTGGATGCTTCGTTAGGGTTTAGAAGGGTGTAAGCTGAGCCGGGCCCCCACAAGAGCACCAAAGTGTAGATTCAAAGAGACAGAAGAGGAAAAAGACCCTAAGTGACAAGTGATCATGGGCTGGTGACAAAAAGCCAAAGATGATGGCATGCCGGAATGCAAAAGGGTGCTAGCAATTTCATAGCCTACCGGTTATATTGAACGGATAAGGGAAGATCATCTCAAAGACTGCAAGTGACTTACCCAAGGTCATACAACTGCAGTCAAAACCTTCGTTCTGTTGACTCTCAGTCTAGTGGCCTTTCACCCTTGGAGATGTTAGAGGAAAGGGCACTAAACAAGAGGACAATGGGAGGACCAGGGCAAGAAGACGTGGAATGACAAAGAGAGGAAGATAAAAGCATATCGTTTTTTTTGTAGCACAATAGGAAACAGTACAGGTGGAGCCTACGTCGTTGCAGGTATTCCACTGCAGCTTCCTGTTCAGTTTCTTGTACATCCATATTTGGTGTTTGCTTGGATCCTTTCTGACTTAATGAGCATTTTAAAACCAGAAGGTCCGGCATAAACTAGCCTGGCTTTTTCTCACCCTTTCTCAGCAATTCTGTGAGTCAGGTCAACAATCAATGGTTTTCAAAGGATTCATTTGTTTACTCAACACACACTTACTGAATGCTAAGATGTACCAGGTGTTCTGCCAGGCGCTAGGGGTAAAACTTTAAACAAGAGAGACTTGCTTTCTGCTCTCATGGAACTTACAGTCTATCTGGGAAGACAGACAGTAAACAACTCATTATGCTCTTATTTAATTACACTTGAGGTACATGCTGGGAAGGAGGAACACAGGATCTTGAGAGAGCATATAATAGGAGACCTCGCCGGATCTAGAGCACCAGGGAAGGCTTCTCCAGACCCGTAGAATTAATAGCAGTAATTATGTGTGCAAGATCTCCACAATTCCATGGTGGGGAGGTGAGGCAAGGGGGAGGGGGTGGGACTGCTCCTTGGACTTCTCAACCCCACCGGCACTCAAGACCTAGGGACAGGCTAGCAGGTGGGGTCAAAGCTCCTTGTAGCAAATCCAGCCACCATGGGGCCTCTTTTGCCCACCTCGCACACAGGTCTTCTGAGGACGAGAGCGAGAAGAGAAAGCTCTGCTTCTCAAACTTCTGGAAGCACCTGCCTTATCCTGTCCGTCCTGCAATAATAGACAGCAGTCGGAAGAGAACCATGGAAACTTCCAAGCTGACTCAGACTTTTAGAAGCACATGTTGGGGCAGCAAAGGAACCTAAACTCTGGGGAACAATGTGTCATGTGATGTCAGAGTTAGTTTAAGCCTTGGGGGAAAATCTGTAATTTACTTAGGAATCTTTAGCATTCAGTCTTTGTTGAGGGTCCTATCTCATCCATGTTATTGGAAGTTTCTTGGTTTTATTTTGAGCACGTGGATGGCTGGAGTGTATGGGTGCAGGGGGTGGTTTGCAGGGTGACTTCTAGCAGTTGTGCAGCCGCATCTATTGGGTCCAGGCAGGAGGAAGAGGCAAGAACCCTGGGATATGGATGTCCAACCACTTGGTTACAAGGGCCTCACTCTTTTATCTCTTTGGGTGGGGGTAATTACTTAGAGATGACCAGAGTGGACTCTATCAGGAGAGTGGGACAGATGTGGTAAGGAAACAAAAACCATCACATAAGATGCTTTAGATGAAAGCATAGATAATAATAACAATATTTATCTATCAGTAGAGTACAGCACCAGCTAATTCAAATGACCAGTTATAAACAACCATGTCTTATAAATGAGAGCAGATTTGAGGTTATCTCCCCAATGATGATGCAATGTCTGTTTACTCAGATGTGCTTTCTTGGGTAGGAGAGATAGGGATGGAGTTATAGCTATCATGATTAAACATAAGCTACAACCCATCTATGCATCAAACTGTGATGCATGCCGCATGTAATTATTATCTGTCACATTTTTCTTGGTACACCCATATCAGTGCATGCCAGATGACTATCTCTATAAGCAACAGAGCAACTGACCCTCACAAAATGACGTCTTTCCACAACAAGAAGTATGGAGGTAGGACAATTCCAGGAACTCAGTTTATCAAAGACCCAGTTTTCTTGCAGTTTTTTGCCACTCCCAGTGTCTTCCTGCAGGTTAGCCCCCTTCGTGGTCTAAAACTGACTTCCACACTTCCAGGCATCCTATGGAAAAAACAAAAAAACAAAAAACAATGTCCAGCACCAGAAGGAATGCTTATTTACAAACATCTTGTCTAAAAAAAGGAGGAATAGCTTTTCCAGAACTTCTTTTTCAGAACTGACTTCCCTTTATTTCTCACTGGAAGAAATGGGTCACATTCTGTGGAATGCCCACACCAAACCGATCGATCATTGGCTTCGGGTACTCTGACCACAGTGCTTGACTAAGACCAGTCAGGATCCACCCACTGGAGCTGGGAGTTGGGACCTCACCTCTCTTTAAGCATAAGTTTGGGACGCTTAAAAAAACCGGGGTTCAATTAGAAGAACTTTGTTGCGTTGTAAGCCCTAAAAGGTGTCCACCTATACGGTAGAATTGTGGTTTGAGATGCTATACAAGCGAAAGAAAAAGAGAGACAAAGCTAAGTTCTTCTGTTCCTAAGCCACACCCTCCAGCTTCTGAGAAGACACACCTCGTGAGTAGGGTTCACTTGGGGGACACAGCGGCCTGAGGCTTAGGTGATCGGTGGCTCACACTCAATCAGAATAGCTATAACTTTATCCTTTTCTCTTCCCAACAAAATTGTATCAGAAAATGACTTTAAATCAGTTAAGATTTACAGGAAAGAGTCGGTTTTTTGCACACTTGAGCAGTCTATATTAGAAACTCACTATTGCAACTCATCTCAGCCCTGCTGGAGCTACACCATGCGCAGGGACCACTAATCTGTAGTGCTTCATTAAAAAAGAATTACTGTGACCTTGGACAAGCGTCTCTCTTTGTAAATTATGAGACGATGACCCCCAAGGCACATAGCTGACTTCTTTTTTCTGTAACTGCTCCCAGCGTGTTTTAACATGCATGAAGTGTTTTCCGCTCCGTGCTCTAATCTAGCCCTCTCGTTAACTCATTCATGGTGGGCATCATTATCCTCCTGTACAGAAGAGACAGTTAATGGCTTTCCCAACGTCATAGACCTAATTAGCGCAGATTCAGGATCTGAACCCTAGTTCTTCACCCCCAAAGCCGATGTCCACGTCACCAAACTATGTTGGCTCCTGATGGGCCTGACTTGCTTTCAGCGAGTCTAGAACAGATTGTTGAATTTTATATTAATAATTGTTCTTTCACAAGGGCCCATCATCCTAACAGTTTTTAATAAGCCCAAAGAGGAACAGGAGTGTTTTCTGGGCCAGTTCCCTGCCACTGTGTCATTAGCTAAGGAACCAAACAGCATGGGGAGAAACATCAGGATTTTAAATTTTGTTTTCCATTCCTTTTTTCCCCCACATAAATACCATTAAAAGATTTATTATGACTGCGTGCAGGGAAGAGGAGCCCAGGGGATGTTTAATGCAGACCTCTAGGATGTGACTGTTTCTTCCACAGGAAGGGGGCTGCTTCTTTTCAGAATCTAATGATGAAAGAGCTGGAGGAAATGGATTCTATTAAACCAAAATGACTTATGTTTTATTCTGAGGGTGCATTTCCTGACCATGAGGTTTGCTGATTATTAGTCTGGCCTGCTAGTTCCCAATCCATCCCTTCCGCGCTCAGTTGAAACGACATTGCCTAGCGGGGAGGCATCGCTCGCAGACAGCAAAAGTCTTGGAGAGAAAAGGCACCTTGTACTTTGTCACAACATTTCTCGTGCTGTGTTGTTGACTTGCTGAGTGTCTGTCTACTTGCCTGGACCATCACCTCCCCTGGGGCAGTGACCTTGCCTACCTCGTTCCATGCCCTGGTCCCGGTACCTAGAACAGTGCCCAGTGCGTGGGGTCACTGAATGAAACTGTTGAAATAATGAAGTTGGAACTGCTGTTATCTTTTCTGAAGGCCTCTGTTCATTTACTGTTGGGTTGCTTTTGTGAGATCGTGACATCGTATGGTGGATTCTGGCAGTGGACTTTTAAAAATTCTATTGTATCCTATCTTATCCTATCCTTTCCTACCCTACCCTACCCTACCCTATCCTCTTAGAATAAGAGGTAAGTGCTTAAAAAGCAAATGAGGGTCAGCAAGCAGGCCTTACCTTCTCTCATTCTCTCCTTGCTCTCTGTGGCTGTGCTCCACCCTGTCCCTGTCCCTTCTCCTTTGGCTAGCATTGCGGAGGGAACAATCTCTTCTGTGGTTTCTTGCAAGTACACCAAGGGAAGCTGAAGATGTACAATGTCTGACCTCTCTGGATGGATGGGAGAGACAAGGAGGAGAATGTGAGAGACAGGAAAGATTGGCCAAGGTTTGGGGTTGCAGGCTTTGGACACTTTAGAGGCTCTGATTGCTGGGCGTAGCGGGGGTGGCTTCCTGTGACTCCCTTCTGGGACGTGTTTAGGGAAACTCTCCTTCAAACAAACCTCATCAGAAAATCCCCAGCCTTCCAGAAGGACTGCTTCCCAGGGTATAGGAAAAGTACCCCATTATCTGTTCTAGCATCCTGTTCTTTACTTTGTTTGGAGGTTAAAATCAACAACCACTCTTGTATTTTGCATTGTTTGCATTGTTAAAACCTTTGGAAAACTCATCTGGTTTCTTATCCAAATGAGATTCCCATACCCGCTGGAACACATTCAGAAACAGGCGTCACTTCCGACAGGCCATCAGGGAACAGTGTCTCTCAAAGCCAGGTTTCCTAGCTTCTTCTGAAGACTGGTTTTGAGAATGTTCCTGAAGCCCACATGGTTCAGTCTCTGGGCCAAGCATAGGCTGTCAGGAATGCACAAAGTGAAGGGGTGGGTTGGGCCTAGTGTCTCCGGCACTCAGAAAGTGTGGATCCTGGAGTGAGACCTGGGTTTGAGTTCTGCCACTCATCAATTACGTGGTTGAAGCAACGAACATCTCTGAGCCTCAATTTTCTCATCTTTCAATAGAATAATAATACCCGCCTGCTGGGTTGTGTGTGGACTCCTATGATCATGTTCGTGAAACTCTTGACAAAGTGACTGCCACGGAGCAAATGTTCATCAGTAACCATTGTGATCGCTGTTATTATTAGATGTAGGGACCTCTCTGGTCACCATCAGCCCTGACTTTGTTCCTGCTGCACTTGAGAAATGTTTTCAGCTGCCTTTGGGCGATTTTCATTCCATTTCTGGGCAGAACATTAGCCAGTGAAATCTCACTTAATATGGCAGGCAGGGAGCACTAGTGTGCTGACACCCACGTGTGCTAACTGGAGCAAATGTTGCTGAGCAGATAAAGCAGCATGTGTTGCTCCGGAAACCTTGGCTGTTGCATTAGCTCATGAAAGCAAATGGGGAAATGAGCCCCAGGTCCTGTCTTTACTTGCACGATGTCAGTCGATTTCCCAGGCTGCTTGTCTCAGCAGGATCGGCCTCTTCCTGCCTCTGGTCCTGGCAGTCAGCAGTGGGGCCAAGGCGGGGAGATGGTATTTTCCTCCCTCTCAGGTGAAGTGTTTCTGTACAGTGCTGTTCCCTGGCTTCAGAGTATCAAAGGGCCATGAGGGGTGGTTTAATGCAGTAGCTTCTTCCGTATTCTGAAAATCTGGGGGCTACCAGAGACCACTTCCTCCCCAGAAACCCAAGCCTGGCATTTCTGGCTTGGGGCTGCAGGATCACCACTAAGGGCATAAAATATCCATCCATCCGTCTTTGGGGTGTTCATCTCCAAAAAAAATACTTTTAATTGCCTTAAACTGCTTAGTTCTGCTCGCCTCTCAAGAAAGGAAGATCAGGCCACTCCCAGCCCCACCTCTGAAGTGACTAAGACCTTTATACCTTTGAACAGGAGTGTTGGTATTTGTGTCAGCTTCTCATCTTGCTTTTAATTTCATGAGCATAGCTGCAGACTGCTGTTCAGGCTGAAACGGAAGGTGATCAAAGCGCACATGATTTTTCATGGCGTAAGGACATCATAAATCAGAACCTAGGGGTGTGCTGGGGGGAGCTGTGGCCAGTCTTCCAAAGTTTTGTCTTCCTTGGGAGAAGGGGAAACGATCGACAGTTTTAAAGCACCTGTTGAGAACCCAGCTCAACGCTGGTGCTTGATTTATATCATCTAACTCCCATAAACTTCTCTTTGAGGTACACAGCAAATATCCATTGAATAAACGAATGACCGAGTTTCCTCAGACCCATTTTAGAGGTTGAGAAACTAAGACTCATCAGGGTGAACTAACTTGCCTAAGAATGGCCCGGCTCTTACGTGGTGGGGTTGCAGTTCAGTTCTGAGCTCCCCTTTCCCTTTTAACAGTGCACCAGGGTTACCGTTCAGCGTCACAGGGTTAATCCCATTCTTCCATCCCCAGCACTGGAGGCCTTGAAAATCGAGGCATCTCCTTTTCCTAACAATCCGGATTTTTCTTGTTCCTTGAAAGGGAAGGGCGTTGAAACAACGTCAGACTACTGGGAATTCTCTTCAGGAAGGGAGCTTCCCTTTCTCCTCTACAGGGGCACTGGAGCCCCCAAGACCACCAATGATCAGAGAGATCCAGTGGGGGGTGGGCATCTGGTCTCCAATTGTGCAGGTGGGGGCTGCTTAGCAGTACCTCCCTTTAGGATTGTCTCACCACTGAAGAATTGTTTGAGTTGGCCCGTGATGCAGAAATTCACTGCAGGGAGCATTGGGGACTTGTAGTAATTCAGGGGAAGTCTCTCTAAGGAAATCAGCAGTTCTGTTGGTTTCCTCTTAATTGAAACCATTCTCTCCCGCCAGCTTTAGTGGGACAGGTTCTAGCCCCTGCCTGTTCTGGAGGCGTTTATTTGGTGTAACCTGAGAGCAGGATACTGGTAACAGGCTCTTGTTTTGTCTATTGTTTCTTTTCATTGGCCAGTTCCCTCTGCTGGAGGCATTCATCACACCCTCGCGCCTTGGTTCCCCAGTGCAATGCCACACGGCTGCAGGCCGGAGGGAGCTGCTAGCGTTGCTGGAGAGTGGAGAGAACAAGTCACAAAGAAATGTGGATTTCTCCTTCTAGAGGCAGAGGGCTAGACTGGCTAACGACCTAGAGATCATCAAATCCAACTTCTCCTTGGTCTGGTAAAGAAACTGAAGCTTCTCCAAGTACTGACAGTTTATCAGTAAGAAGCCCAGAACTAGAGCCCAGGCCACTGGACTCAACCTAGTGCTTTTCCCACTAAACCAAAGACACAGCTATTGGGCTGCGTACTGGGGACTAGTATGGCACTGGAGATGAATAAAGCGTAGTCCCAATGGAACCCACTTTGATTATATGCGTTAGTATCACTTTAAACAGGCTTCTTCCTAGAATGCTATTTCCTACATCAATAGTCTATCTATCATCTATCTATCCATCCATCTGTCCGTCCAGCTATCTAGTATGAATACATATTGTAGAGTGAGAGCTTGTGTATCTGAATAATTAGGTTCCTGGTTCCTAACTGGTGATCTGGAGTGGCTGTTACCAACGATACAGAAAGTAGCTGACCAGTTAGTCAAGAATTAAGTCAGAATATGAGACGCTTCATATTTAAGCTGCCTTAACTGTACTCTAATCTTTGAGTTAATTGGCTCATATTTATCAATACCAGACATTTTTCTAAGTGTCAGGTACCTTGCTAAGTGTTTCATGGGTGTTTCCTCTTTAAATTCCCAAAGTATCTCATGAGATAGGTAGTACCTTCACTTTACAAATGAAGACATTGAGGCTTAAAGGTTAAGAAAACATGGTGTGCCTAACATTCCACAAGAGCCCAAGCCTGGACTTGAACCCAAGTCCCTCTCTTATGAGAGAGTATGAGCATGGCCGCTCTGCCATCTCACTGTACCATGGGGGTAAATCTCTCTAGTCACCAGTTACCAGCAACTGTAAAGTGAGGGACGCCGAAGATGCTAGGTGGCCAGGAGACTCAGAGGGCTGTGAGTGGGGGACCACAGTAGCACTCAGATGGGCTGCTCTATCATTCTGACTTGTCTCCTTGAAGTTCAGGCCAGGACCCAGAAAGGGCAGATGTACCCCAATTCCACCAACTCTGCGCCCAGCTTATAACTCCAATGGAACTCTTATTCCAGAGCCCAGATCATTCAGCTGCCATAAGCATTGCCTTCCAAGTCTCCCTATTTACCCTACGAAGTCCAAATTCTGGAGACATCTTCTAATGGATCATGGAAAGCAAAAATGAATTCCAAATCCGATTTAACCTGTGTGTGTAGATGTGTGTGGAGGGTAGTATTTCCTTTCACCAGGTATCCGAGCTGATGTGACCAAAAGCCCCATAATAAAGAAGTAAAACATGCCCGTAAGTTCATAGAAGAGTGAGTGTCTGACCACAGAGACTGGCTGGCAAGGTAGCCCCCTGTCATTCTCTAGTAGAGCATCACCTTTCATTTTCTGTGTGGCGCCATCACTGCCTGAAACTGCCTTATTTATGTGTTAACCATTTACCTGCATTCTGTCTGTCTGTCTCCCCACACTAGAACATAAACTCTTTCAGGGCGGCAGGAATCTTGTATGTCTCCCCAGCACCCAGGATCCTGTCTGATGCATAAATCTGTATCTTCTAGAAGGGGTGTTGAAGTGATGTCTGCGCCATGGCCTAGGGGGGCTAATGGCAGTTCAGGAGGCACAAATTTCACAGCAAGAGGCCCTATGGCCCTCATCTTGATGTTTCCAGAGCACCTCTCAAATGTCCATGCTGGAAGGAGCTTGGGCCTTCCCCAGGTGTGGTCCCTTGGTCATGTTTCATGGCCACTTATTTGAAGGAAACTCAAGACCTTATTTTCTTTGACGACTTCACAGAAGGGCCATTTGTAACTTTCTTCATCTTTAAGCCTTCCGGATCTTTGCATGGGCCATGCTTTTTAAAAGCAGGAAGTTATGTTTGGCCCACTCCAGATGAACATGAAATGGTAAAGATTTTCATCCAAATCCTGTGGCTTGAGTGGGATTTAAAAGCTTGTCAGAAATGAGTTTTCTGGAGCCTGGCATTTCAGACTGGCATCTGTGGTTACCGATGAGATTTCTCAGATTGAAAGCTCGGGAAGAGGTGAGAATGACAAGTGATCCACTCACAGGGCAATTGGAACTGGACTGATCCTGGATGCTTTGGGCCCAGATTTTTAAAAATGTCTCCACAATCCAGCCTCTCCCCCTACAGGGCTTCTGCTTTGAGACATTTGTGTTGCTCTTAAAAGCATCTGAAGAATGAATAGTGGTGGGTGATTGGACTGGGAGAGAGAACCTGCCTCCTGCATGCGCACACCCACATACACACCTCTTCGGGTGTGCACCTGATGGGGAGAAGGAGAGGGAAAGAGAGATCGAGTGGTTGAGATGCGACGGGACGATTTTGGAGCCCAGCGAATTCACAGTCAGTGGAAATCTGTACCTTTCCTTAGTTACTTGCAATACTTGTTGCAAATAAATACTTTGTAGCTACATCACTTCACCATATTTGGAGAGGAAAGGGGTAACCTAAAGGCATGATTCGTATTCTGTCTCCATCCACCTGTAGGTCAGGATTGGTTGTAGGCACATTATAAGTATAGGGCTACTGGCGACCAAGCAGCGAGGCTTATAAGTGACGTTGCTTTCTAAACTGCATCGAACTCATGGCTATTCCTAGAAAAATTTGCATGCTCGCTCACTTGCATTCAGATACGATTTTTTTTTAGATGACAGAGAAAGAGGCCACTGGGAATTGCAAGGCAGCTGGTGCCCATCAGAGTGTCCCTGGGGTTGTCACTCCTATGAACTGAAGTGATACTAAGGCAGAATGAGGTTAAAACTGTCAACCTAAGGGGTGTCTCTGTCCTGTACATTTAATCCACCAGGGGAAGTGCAGAGTGGTCTGTCTACAATGGCGACCAGGCAGAAATCTAATCCATTCACCAAGCTTTGTCCAAGTGCGCTCCTGAGATGGTCAGCCCTGTCCAGGGCACGGGCGTCTTAAGTCCCAGCACAGGACTGATTTTCCTGTAAAATTCCCCTCAACTCATTTGGTCTGTTAGTTGCCCCATTGGAGCAGCTCCCACCCACCAGCTCTATTTGCATGGCACTAGCAAATATTAACCCAGGGGTGCTCAAACTATCTGGCAAGAGGCATTATTTTACAATCACCTGGAATCTCCGGAAGTGAAGCCATGAAAGAGGCATTCATGTGTGGCAGCCAAGAGAGAAGAGGCCAGGCTGCCTGACTTCCTAACAGCGCAGCCTCAGACAGGGGTCTTCACCTCTCTGAACCTCAGTTTTCTTATCTACAAAAAGTTGATGTTAATAACAGCACTCATCTCATAAGGTTATTGTGGGAGTTAAGTGAGAAAATCAGTGTGAAGCACCTAGCTCAGACCCCTGCACGCAGTAGGTGCTATATTAATATTGATACTACTGGGAGCCCAGCCAGGGCTCGGCTGTAGGATCTGTAGGAGTTTGAGGGCCCAAACCACATCCTTGACTGCACAGTGCACTTGCATTTCAACCCCCCAGGGTGAGAATCTGTCTTCCGCAAGCAGTGGGGCATGTGTGGCTTTGGTAAACTGAGTCTTGGCTAGCCCAGGTCACAGACCAGGTATCGTCTCAGGGTTTGACTCCTGGCTCTGCCACTTTCCCAGTGGGACGTTGGGTCTGTTGTGCTTGGAACCTCACTTATTTCATCTGCAAAATGGGGGTGATAACCTGACCTCTCGAAGCTGCTCGGGGGGAATCCCATCGTGTAACATCTGTTATGGCATCTAGACTACTGTCTGGCACAGAAAAGAGCTTCAGAAACCCCACAGTCTTCTCTTTCTCACTTGAGAAGATGCTAAAAGTGATAGACAGGAGGATAAATCAAAGTTGGAGACACTCGAGACTGGGGTGAAGTTGGGTTGTGCAGGAAACATGGTGGCCCTCTGTGCCCCTCCATCCGGACGTCTCTCTTGCAGTACAACAGCGTCCCCTCAGTTTCTGATTCGGTGAGTTCTATCAAGCCCACTGTCACCCAGCCCCAGTCCCTGTAGGATAAGACTGGAAATTCAGACTTTGCTATTGCCTCCTTACAGAGTGAACCAGGGACGGACGATCTTTAGGGAGAGCTGTGAATTGCGAAGCACTTTTATTCCTGAGATCAAGGGGAAAAAACATAAAATAATAATACTAGGCCTGTATCACTTGTAAAGCACTTTTACACAGTGCATTTCATTTGGGCTGCAGAGCCCTGTGCTAATTGCAATACTTAACACTCCAACTCTGAGTTTCCACAGCTCTCACGTGGGTGACTAACCCTCTTAGGGCCCCAGATGCCTTGGAGCCCCTGGCACTTGGCAAGCCTTGCTAAGTGGTGGTTAGCATAGTTATGATTGGCTGTTCCTGCGGTGGTTTCCAGAGTGTTCCACTGAGTCTCCTAGACCATTGTGGAGGGTGTCAGGACTCTTGGTGGGGTGGGGTGGGGGCGGGGCAAGAATGAGCAGGGGGAGGATACAGGGCCTCCAGTCTGCCCCTCCGCCTCACTCCAGCTCCTACCGGGGCAGCTCTGCCTTTACTTTCTAAGTATGTGGCTCTGCCTCTGACATCATGGGGGGAGGCAGAAACAGCGTGAAAACCACAACTCTCCTCTCTGAGTGTGGCCACTCTTCCCCTTTGTCTGCTGACAACCCAGGATGCACAGGGCAGCTCCATGTGGAAGGGAGAAAATTCTACCTTGAAAAATCTGAGTGGAGGTCTGGATTTTACTAAATTCCATAAGGCTTCTGAGTCTCTGAATCTCTTGATCCTTAGTCTTATCATCTGTAAAAGTTAATCAGTTCTTCGAAATGCTGGTTACACGCCTAAATAAAAACTATATGTGAATTAGGTGATGTAATCATTGTAACTACCTCAGAAAACAATCTAGTGATGAAACAAAAGTGGGACCCTCTTCTTTTTTTCTTCTACTTGCAACAGGGAAACCCCCGTGTGGTCCCTGAGATGCTTTTTAATGTCATTTACCACATCCTGGGTTTATGTGAGTCAATCAGCTAAAGGGATATGGTCCAAAAAAGGAGAAAGCGAAGGTTGCAAGGCCAGAGTGAGCATTTCCTGATCGCCAAGGCGACACTGCAGGGGTGTACCCTGGGGTTTCTCTCCCTCAGCCATCTTCCTGGAGACTGCTAGCTCACCAAAGACCACTTGGCCTTTCAGAATTGTGCATTGAGGTGACAATTCTAGGACACACACTCTCCTTTGTCAGAAAGGCCGTTGGACCCAGGGTAGGGAGTAGGAGCCTAAACAGACTCTCCTCACTTTCTCCCTTCCCCCAATCCCATCGTCCCACTAGGAGGCAGGGGTGAGGGCCTTTCAGACTCCGTGAAACAACCCAATTGCTCCATTGGTTCAGTGTTGGTGGCCACGGCACTCCATGCTCCTTGGAGAGGTCAGTGGGTACAGCCAGTTGCCAAGAGTTGGGGTGCATTTCCTTTCTAAGTACCAAGAGATAGATAGTTCAGTTGAAAGCCACCCAGGACACATTCTGGAAGAAATTCTCTGGGTGTGATGGTGTATGACTATTTTCGCTGCTCATTAAACTCTCTCACCCACCTCCGGGGCAATTCCGGGAGAGGCTGAGTCACTCAAGACTCATGGTCGGCACTGGGCAGCCAGAGGCGGTTCGGCCACCGAGGGTGATTGTGGCCTT
This sequence comes from Carollia perspicillata, assembly GCA_004027735.1. Taxonomy (NCBI): domain Eukaryota; kingdom Metazoa; phylum Chordata; class Mammalia; order Chiroptera; family Phyllostomidae; genus Carollia; species Carollia perspicillata. The sequence goes on from PVKM010018265.1 coordinate 17,469, forward strand.
GTTCAGAAGTGGACGCTGAACAATAGAGCCATTGAGCAGGCACCCATCACATGGGCGTCAGGGGATGGAGGCGAGTGACGTGGGGCCAGCAAGAAGGCCTGCCAGCCTTTTGGACGGGCAGGCCTGGGTGCCAACAGGGGCTATAATAGCTAGAAAGACTCCCAGATGGAAACTTCTGGGGTTCAAGCACATCAAACAATCAAAGAAATGAAGAACAGAATGTCTTCTTTATGTCTTGTTACGACAGTGGATTATGGCACAAGAACAGGCATATAGATCAATGGAACAGAATAAAAAGCCCAGAGACAAACCCACATTTTTATAGTCAGTTAATGTTTGACAAAGGAGGCAAGAATAGACAATGGGGTAAAGACAGTCTATTCGGTGAATGGTGTCGGGAAAATTGGAGAGATACATACATAAAAATGAAACTAGACCACTTTCTTACACCACACACAATAATAAACTCAAAATGGATTAGAGACTTAAATGTTAGACTTGAAACCATAACAATCCTAGAAGAAGCCTAGGCAGTAAAATCTTGAACATTGTTTGAGCACTATTTTTTTCTGATACATCACCTCAGGCAAGGGGAAAAAAAGAAAAAACAAATGGGACTATATCAAACTAACAATTTTGTGTACGGCAAAGGAAACCACAAAAGAAATTGAAAAGACAACCCAAATGGGAGAGCACATTCACCACTATGTCTTACAAGGGGTTAGTATCCAAAATGTATAAAGAATTCATAAAACTCTACACTAAAGAAACAAACAATCCCATTAAAAAAAAAAACGGTCAAAGAACCTGAATAGACACTTCCCCAAAGAGGACATACAGATGGCCAAAAGACTTTGAAAAAATGTTCAATGTCACTCATTATCAGAAGGATGCAACGTAAAACCACAATGAGATACCACCTCACGCCTGTCAGAATGGCCATCATCAATGAACCAACAAACAAGTGCTGGTGAGGATGTGGAGAAAGGGGAACCCTTATGCACTATCGGTGGGAATGCAGATTGGTGCAGCCACTGTGGAAAGCAGAATAGAGTTACCTCAAAAAATTAAAAATGGAACTGCCTTTTGACCCAGTGATTCCACCTCTGGGAATATATCCAGAGAGGCCAAAACACTAATTTGAAAGAATATATGCATCCCTGTGCTCATTGCAGCATTATTTACAACAGTCCGAGATGTGGAAGTAGCCCAAGTGTCCATCAGTAGATAAGTGGATAAAAAAATGATGTTACCTTTTATAACATCATGGATGGACCTGGAGAGTATTATGCTAAGTGAATAAGCCAGTCAGAGAGAGACAAGTATCATATGATTTCACTCATATGTGGAATCTAATGAAGAAAATGAATTAACAAGCCAAATAGAGACAGGTTCATAGATAGAGAGCAGCCTCACAGCTGTTGGGAGAGATTGGGTGGGTGGTGGGGGTGGTAGTGGAGGGATTGAGCAAAAAGAAAAAAAAGAGAGAGAAAAAACTCATGGACACGGACAACAGAGTGGTGATTGGTGGGGGGGCGAGGATGGGGAGAGGTGGAGGAGGGTAAATGGGGGATACATAGTCATGGAGGGAGACTCAACACACAACACAGTGTACACGTGAAGTGTTGTAGAATTGTGCACCTGAAACCTGTATAATTTCGTTAGCCAGTGTCACCCCCACAAATTCAATAAAAATGACAGTGGATTATGACTTTATTGGGAGTAGCTTGCTCAGACCCCTTACAAAAGCAGTTCAGTAGTAAGAACACTGGTCTAGGCATCAGAAATCCAGCAATTACAAATCCCTAAGGGCCTGCTTTTCTCATAACTGGCTGGGGGACCATATTCAGTCATCCTGGATTTTTTTTTTCCATTGTATTGCAAGGGAATTGGATTAGAAGCCATCTGTTGTCCCTCCTGGTTTTAAACATAGATGATCCAATTAGTAATAATGATGCTATTTTTTAAAAACTGACCTTTTCTTTTCCTACTTTTAATGAGAATCAGTTCGGTTAGGTTTGTGAGTTGTATAACCTTTTTCAGACATGAGCTCAGCATGTCAGGAGACAGAAACAGAATCCTGGCTATTTCATGACAAACACTATACAGTTTTTTGGGGAAGTAGAGAACTCACCAGTGCTTTTGGCTGCCATTGCTCAAGAGGCTAGCATGTGGCAGACTCCCAGTAGTTCCATAGAGTCGGATGCAATCAGCCCGAAGGGCCTGCTCCAGCTTGACTGGCCTGGCATCTTAGCTTGGTCTGTTGAGATTTCAGGCTGAGCAGCAGACATCTGGTAATGTCACAAGGACAGCCTGTGGTCTGGCTTGCCAGGCCTGGATCAACCCTGAGTCCCCAGGTCTTTTACTCACTTTGTTTGACTTTGGCCAGGGCCCTAGGCTGTAAAGGGTAAAAGGCCTAAGCTATAGCTTGGGCTAGATTTTCAGTTCCCAAAGGGGATCATGGGAAGAGCACAGGTGGAAGCAGAGAGGTAGCCAGCCCATTGTTGGGGAGAGCCAGTGACCATGGAGAATGTGGATCTTCTCCTCAAGGAGAAGGTAGAAGTGCCATCACTGAGGGTTTCCCCCTGAAGCCTTACCAAGTTCTTGGGCAAAGAGCCCTTCCCTTTTAAGCCTTATGGTCTGGCATCACGAGAGCGCTGATCTTAAAATAACATTCAGTAAGCTCAAATTCCTCTCACCAGAGCTCTCTTTTGATGCTCACCTTTCCACACTTTAAAAACCACCTGGAGAAAAAGTGGGTTTCCTATAGTTGTAGCATCTGTCCCATGCCCAATTTAACACTGCAGGGTGACCAGCTGGTCCGCCCAGCCTGAAATCCAGTCCACAGCTTCCTAGCCTGGGTCACTCAGGTCTCTCAACAAATCAGTTACCTCCTGCGGAAAAATAGGGGAAACGAAAGGGTCTGCCACATAGAGTTGTTGTGAGAATGAAATGAATTCTTGCACATAAAACGTTGAAAACCCCATATGGCTCAGAGTAGGTGCTGGGTGAGTGCTCGCTGTTATCACAGCAGTGGGGACAGCCAAGTCATTACGTCTCAGGAACTGGCTTTATTTCCATCTTCAAAACAAACAAACAAACAAACAAACAAACAAACAAACAAACATCCAACTTCCCCAGACACATGGCCTCCTTTGGGACCAAATGGGTAGGAAAAAATCTGACTGCCACATCCCTCCTGCGGAGATGACAAATAGGGCCCAGGCACATCTGGGTGGCTCGTGTTGGAAAATAAGTTAATTCATTTTGGACCATCCGGAGAAGTCTGGTTTGCAGAGCTGCAGGTCTCTGGGCACAGCATGACGGCAGATCGTCCTCTGGTGGTCCTCACGTGAGACGCACTGTGACTGGCGTCCTCTCTCAGGAGATCTGGCTTCAGAAATGACTCCACGACAGGATGCACAGAGGCTGTGCCCATCTCGGAGATGATGTTTCCAAAATTTGGACAAAACAGAAAATTGGTCTTGAAACATTTGTTTTTTTAAAAAAAGATTTTATGTATTTATTTTTAGGGAGAGGGGAAGGGCGGGAGAAAGAGTGTGAGAGAAACATCCACGTGAGGGAGGAACATTGCCTCGCGCATGCTTGTCCCAGCCGGGGACCGAACCTGCAACCCAGGCCTGTGCCCTGACTGGGAATCGAACCAGGGAGCTTTCACTTTGTGGGATGACACCCAGCCAGCTGAGCCACACCAGTCGGGGCTGAACCATTTGTTTCCAGGGAAAACAGCAGTTTCTCAGAAGCAAATGCTTCCGGTTAAAGACATTTTAAGTGTCTTGTAGGGAATTTTCAACAAGGCCCAGCTGGCGATTCTGCAGACGTGATGTGGGGAACGGCGCTGGGAGGGGCTCTTTTGCGCTCCACAAGTCTGTTTGTCCTGTGAGGGCAGGGCAAGAAAGAATAGTCATTCATTCCTCTATTCATTCACTCATTCAACACGTGCCTACTTGTGCAGTACTGCGATGGATACTGGGGACACAGTGATGAGGGAGAAACGTAGTCTCTCCCTCATGAAACCCACAGGGAAGTTCCCAAACTTCAGAGTCCTGGAATTTGATTACCGAGGAGACCTTGGAGATCATAATCCTTGTAATTCTTTATGTGTTTGTGCCACAGACTTCTTTAAGAATTTAATGAAACCCAGGGACATTGTTCCAAAACAGCTACACACACATGCACACACACAAGCATGCAAGCACAGACTACATTCATACACAAAATCTTGCACATAATTTCACAGGTTTATAGACCCCCTGAAGAGCAGCTTGTAAATTCCAGGTCAAAAACCTCCATTGCTAGGCAGCTGTGTGACACCCCACCCCCACCCCCCAACCCCACGCCCACCTGAAGAAAGTGTGGAGAGATGTAGATAATGGTGAGTTGGGTGAAAATTACACAGTGTTCCCCTCCTAGCAGACCTGGGGATTTTCTACCTCTTAGGAAATGACTAGGGCAAACCGAGAAGCTCTTCATCTCAGGTCCTGCAGTGCAGGCTAAGTTTTGAAACGTGCTAGAGTGATTTTACTAGAAAGACCTATTTTCCTTGACCTGAGGCTTGGTGGAAAATAAAGTTAGAATTAATGGCATCTTGGGTCAGCGATGGTTTATCCAAGCAAAAATAAATTGACCCAGAACCTGCCACAATTGGCAGCAGAGCACAGAGGTTAGAACCCTGAACTAGTGTACCAACCTTCATGTGAGTTTGGTGCCGGAACAGGTTAAACAAGAAGACACTCTCTCGGAGAGCTCCTTTAAAAAAAAATCTTCCGAACAGGTCACACTAATAGACCTCTTCCCGTGTGGGTGAAGGGCTCCCTGGGTGCTGGACCCATGGCCCCTTTGTCTTCCTGGCAACCCTGACATGCCGGGTGGCATTTCTCCCTCCAGAGAGGCTCCTCCCTGAATCTAAAAGTGTCCTCAAACAGTTGATGTTGCCCTTTGGGTCTCTCAGAGGGAGGAACTTGGACAGTTTATTTATTACGTTATACAGGAGATTTATTGGAAACCAGAGGGCTCAACGGAAAACGTTCTTGATTTATTTCCAGTTGGAAAGCCCTGTTTGAAAGATGCAACAGCCAGTTGCTATTAGCCTCTTGAGTCACAGCAGATCCCTAATCACAGGGGCCTCTGTGTCTCGGGAGAGCCGCACAGACATCTCGGGAGTCCTTTGTGTCCACAGGGGTTTGCCCCGTGGCCGGTACCATGACCATAGACACCGGTGCTCTCCAGCGGTCTGTGTTCCATGGCTACTCACACCTCAGCCTTACTCTCACTTGGCGAATATTAGCAGCTATACATTGGGGATGTTGAGAGGTCATAAAACATTACTTAATTCAGGGTTAGGATTAGTAGCCTAGTGGATAAGCCTACAGACTCTTGGTGCCAGGCTGTCTGTGTTTGAATCCTGGCTCCATCATTACTAGCTCTTGGAACATGAGCATGCTTCTTACCTTCTCTGTGCCTCAGTTTCTGTATCTGCAAAGTGAAGATAATAAGATTACCCATTTTGTAGGGTCGATTTAAGGGTGAAGTGAATTATTACTTATAAAGTGCTAGAGTAGTGCCTGGCACATACACAGTAAGTGCACAATATGTGTTAGCCACTATTATTGCCATCAGTGTATTAATACCCTTTGGGGTAATAATTTCAGTTTGCATTAGTGTTGAGAAAGCCCATTGGAAAGTCATCATGCATTATCAGGGCTTGAGGGATACATGGCCCTGAAGGCTCGGTCCCTTTTAAGGTACAAGGGACCCAGGGAGAAAGAACTGTGAACATGGGACGGTTAACCTGAAACGAAGTTTTGACGCCATCTTTGCAACTGCAGCTGGCTGGACGCTATGGGATTAGGAGGTGGACCTTTTCCATGAGATTAAGATAAATGCATGCTGTGGAATTTTCACACTGCACAGGGTTCCTGCATTCATTTGGCAGCCCTTGGCGGGCACCTACTGTGTGTCGGGCCCCATTTAAGCCTTGAAGTCTAGGAAGGCTGAAGAATGAGTTTACCTATGTTTTCCTCTCTTGGCTGAGCAGAGCAGACACAACCACACACTATTTCTTATACACACACATATAGACACACTCACACAACACATGCACGTATTGTCTATAAAGTTACGTTGACTGTGGCACAAAGGTTTTTATTCATAAGTCTCGGCCTGAATTGGTTTCTAGTGCATTTGCAAATCTGTGTGCCGAGTAGCAAAGTAGAGGTAATTTTAATAAGACTGAAACTGCCACTGAGTGCCAAGCCACGTCCATGCCTCAGACTTTATTTTTGACCTGGGACTGACAGAAGCCACCTGGCTGAGCGCTGACAGGCAGTTGGCCTGTCCTGCTCTCTGCTGAAGGCACTCCCCCATCAGCCTCGCCTCCAAGGAGCTGATTGGGAGGCTCTGTTTTTCTTTTGTAGGCTAGACAAGCAGAGCCCCGCATGGGCTGCCACCCCAGAAGCGCTGCCACCCAGAGAGACAGTTTCCCTTTGCTAAGATTGGCTGACAGAGGTCAAAGCTGAAAATGTCAGTAAAAACAAACAGTATTTCAAGACGGCCTTGTGCGAGTCCCTCCTCTTTGCTCCCCCGTGTCATCAGCCCCGTGCTGTGTGGCTGTTTGAGAAGCACAGCATTCTCCACCCCCGAAAGGAATTAATCTCACGCAAAAACCCATTTCCTCCATTTCACCTACTTCGGATGCTTTTTTAGAGCACCGACGTGCTAATGAGGCAAGCAAAGGAAAAGAAGACAAGCCTATATGGGCTTGCTCTTTTCAAAGCTCCATTTCTTGTTTTTCCTTTCACTATGTTCCATCAAGAAAGAGCACACAGAGGTTCAACAGCTCTTGTAACATCTCATTTCACATTTGTCTGACTCTGTTTTCTTCTGGTTGGAGCCTGCTTCCTGCTCAGAAAGGAGAAAGCAGTTGTTGCCTGTACAACTCAATCATACTGGCCCTCTCTTGGTTCTTATGTCCCAGCAGGTTAGGTGTGCCTCTCTCCTTCAGAGTGAAATCCTCCTCTAGTAATACAAAAGGAACCGAGGGCAAATAGCAAAGTGGTTTGGAACACGGGTCTGGCATTAAACAGGCCTGAGATGAAATTCTACCGCTGCCACTTACCAGATGGGCAAACTTGGAAAGTTGTTTGATTTTCTGAGCCTTAGTATTTTTTTTACCTATAAATAATATGTACATACATATATTAAATTCACCTCTTAGGGTTCTGGGAAGCTGATGCAACACAGAACCCTAAAGGTTCTGGGCACCCAGGCACAATGCAGTAGCAGGATTCCTGTACCCGGCTATTGGCTCAGTGCTGCAGAACGAGCACCTGAGATTCCGGGAGCTGACTACAGCCTTTGGACAGACGTCCTCACCTCCTTGGGCAGCTCAGTTCTCTGAGTCTCAGTTTGCTTGTTGATAAATAAGCAGGATCTTCCTGACTACCTCCAGACCTGCCCACTGGAGTCTGAGGAAAGCCAGGTCTGTCTGGATCCAGACGGGGCTCGTAAATGACAAAGCACTGCCCTGCCTGGCACGTGGCCCACCTGTGGCGGGCGGGCCCGAGAACTGTCAGTAAGCATCCTTAGGGAAGGACCATCTTTGAGGCTCAAGGAAGTGCTCAGGAGGAATTAGACTTCACCAGGACAGTGTCAATAATGTGACCTTTCTGTGTTGGAGCGAACTCAAGTACAAACTGGG
>PVKM010018266.1:0-25185 GCA_004027735.1 Carollia perspicillata
CAGCTAAGGAAACAGGACAGAAGGAGATAATCTAAGAAAGCAGGATAGAGTTTAAAGCATGCCTTTTGTACCTTACACTATGAATTAAGAAAATAGAGGGTAAATTCAATTGTCATATTTATCCTGGTGCTGCTGATGCCCAATCTTCATAATAAAAGGGAACACAGTGCTTTTTAACATCCTATCATTATCTGAATTCGGGAGGTGGTCTGAAGGTCTAGAGAGTTCTCTTACAAAAGGTAAGGCGATGTAATCTCCTGGAGATAGCATTGTTCAAGCACTCAAGGTGGCCTGCTCTCCAAATCTGCCTTCTCCGTCTCTGGGGAGTCACTAAGATCACTGATGCTGTTTCCTGCCTGTAAGGGAGATAACATTACCTCCTCACTCACACGGCCTTGTTAAGGGGAGTGAGTGTGTGCATATGCAAAGGTGTTTTATAAATGACAAAGCAACATGAAACAATCCATTGTTATATATTTTTAATATTTACTTTAGTATACTTGTGGAGCCTAGTTCTTACCACTATGATTAGTTATATTAACATTTTTATATTCATTGCCTCTATTCTCTTATAATGAATTAATTCATTTAAAAAGAATTCAGATATTTGATAAATATTAAATGAGAAACTATTATTCAAACATCATTCCAGGGACTTCAGATAAATTAATAAGAATACAAATAAAATGTGCCACCTGCATAGATTCCTATATTCTATTTACAGGAGGTCAACAAGAAGCAAACCTAGTAACTCCATAAATATTAAGTGTGTTATATATGAGGAGTAATTTGGAGGAAAATAGAGCACAAAAGTGGGATAAGGAGTGTGGAGGCTAAGTACAGTGTTCGCAAATAGATTGGTCATGGAAGCCTTCAACATGGGGATATTTAAGGACATCCTTTGAGGTAAGTGAGAAAGCAAGTCCTGTGGCTAACTAGGAAAGAACATTCCAGAGAGAGGAAACAGCACATTCCCAGGCCCTATGGCTGATGTGTGCTCTGGTGTTCAAGAAACATCAGTAACTCCTGAGGGATTGGAAAGGAATGAGTGAGGGACAGGTGTGAGTAGAAATAGGGTCAGAGAGTACGAGGCCAGATATCAGGGACTTTTAGGTTATTAAATAATTTTATCTCTACATGAGTAGAAGAAAGGAAACCACTAGAGTTTTGAGGCAACATGTGTTTCGATCTATATTTTAGTGGGATCATACTGGCCTCTATGTGGAGAAGTTAGGCGACTGTATAAGAGACAGCCATAATAATTCAAGTGAGAGGAGACGGCAGTTTAGGAAAGGGTAGTAGCAGTTAGAGTAGTGCCAAGTGCCAAGACTGTGGGTGTGTCTAAGGTACTACCAAAGCAATTTGTTCATAGTTTGAATGAGAGATGTGACAGAAAAAAAAATGGAGTAAGGATAACTCCAAGGTTTTTCCTGGGCAAATGGAAGGATTGGGTTTCTGTTAACTGAGGGCAGAGTTTTGTTTTGTTTTGTTTTTTAGTGTGTTTGGGTCTGGATTAGGAAGTGAAAACATTGGCTCTATAATAGATAAGTTACTTGCTTATATTTATCCAGTTATTCTTGAGTTTTCCTCCTCTTCCTACCTAGTGTCAAACAAAAAAAGATTACTCTTCTGAATTTATTTTTGTTATTTTCTCAATAAGTTAGTCTTCAGTTCCTTTTTAAAGTTGATTCATAATAAACAAATTAGGCTATAAGTCCTTTTTCTGTATCATTTTTGTTATTTATTACTAAACTATAGATGTAGAAAGAAAATACACAGGTATGTTGTCACTAATCCCAGTATACTGAAGAGCCAAGAGTTACAGCCAGTAAGAAGATGAACCCATCCTCAACTAGGAAATTTGTCTGTAAGAGAAATGGGAAGCTCATATTACCAAAAAAAAAAAAAAAAAAGGTGGGGGATGTGATAGGAATTTCTACAAAGTGAACCTGGGAAAAGAGTAGACTGAAGTTCAGGTCTGTGAGCACATTCTTTGGGAATGTGGTGGCAGGCATGAGGGGACCAAACTGCTAAACTGATGGAATTACTAACACACTTCTTTGTTAATCTTGATTTGAGTGATGGTTTCATCAAATTTCATAGAGGATAAAGACAATGAATGACTTTAGCACCCTTGAAGTCATCTAGCTGCGTGACTGGCTGAGGGCCAGGGGAATGACTGCCATGCATGCATGATATCACAAGTCAGGTAAATGTGACTCATCCCAGACACTGGCTCTCTCAGGGAGCTGCTGTATTATAGCTAAGCTCATGTGTAAGTGTGGGAGTATCTGCTAAGGTTCTTTTGGTAGAAGGCACCTGAGATCAAGGGAGATTAACGTAAACATAAAAGTGGCTGGTATGATGGGTGAGGATGGGATTTATCTGAGGGGTGCTCAGAGAACCACAGGAAGTCTTAAACAACCAAACTTTGAGGAGAGGCAGCAAGAAAGCTCAGGAGGTCTTAGGGACAAGTAAGAGATATTCTAGTCATGAACAAAAAAATGATATTTTGGGAGTCCGAATAATTTAATGGTAAAAGTAGGGATCAAGGGTCAAGAGGCACTGACTTGTGTGGCTCAGTTGGTTGGACATCATTCTGTGGAGCAAAATGGTCCCAGTCAGGGCACATGGCTGGGTTGCAGGTTCCATCCCTGGTTGAGGCACAAAAAAGATGCAATTGTTTGATATTTCTCTCTCACATCGATGTTTTTTTCTCTCTCTTTCTCCCTTCCTCCCTCTCTTTCTAAAAATAAATAAGTAAACATATTTTTTAAAGAATCAAAGAGGTGAGAAAACAAACATTCAGAGGGACAATGGAGTCATCCCAGGCAATTACAGAAGTTGGATTATAAAGGACCAAAAATCAGATGGAACATTCTTTAGGAACTAATGGTACTGAACGTGAGAGACTAGAACTTCAGCAAGTGGCAGGAGAATGGAGCATAGCAGAGTATGGTTTGGAAGCCTTGTTGTGTGGAGAAAGTCCGTGTTTGCCACCACTGGACTTACAAGTAAATAAAACTGAGCCTTCACTGGCAGAACACTGCCCAATAAGCCAAATTTCACATAAACACTAGAACTATAGATTATCATTCTAAAAAACCCTATAGATTAAGGTGGTTTGATTACTACGGATGGGGATTTTAGAGAGTGCTGTGGAAAGAAAGTGTTAAGAAGGGGTAGACAATGACAATCCTGAGTGACGATTGAAGATAGCAAGCATTTGTGACAGCTTGTTTAGCTAGCTACAAAATTACCAGTGACTCAGACCCATTGGTTCTAGAGAGGGCCCCAAGCACCTTGGCTCCTTCTGGCCTTTTCTTGTCTTTCAGAAATACATTAGGAAATAGTAATGACTCTCAGATTAAATCAACTGAGCTTCCAGTGATATTTTATTTATTTTTCCTTAATGTAGACACAAATCCCATTAGGCAGTGACTAGATTATTTCTGTGTTCTTAATAACATCAAACATTCTCATTGTACTCCATAAATGTTAATCCCATATATTTGAGCAAATCTCAAAGGCTCAATTTGGTTTTGATCGATTTTCTTTTTCTTAGGGTATTTGTCAGATCACAGTCCTTTTAATAAATATATTTATGGCAGTTGAGTAAAGCTGTCTTACTACATAGTAATATAATGAACAAATATTTCATTTATTGAAGAAGAAATGTTTAACACCTGAATGATAGGCAGCTGTAATTCTCAGTAATAAATGAAGTACAAAAGACACTGGATCACTTTCTAAGACTTTATAATATCATTAGAGAAAAACCACATACACAAGTAGAGCAACTGTATATTGAGATATAAATGAACAATTTTAAGTAACATCTAACAATCTACCAGAGTCATGGGAAAAAAAAGTTGGGAAGGTTTATGTTCTGTGGCAGATAAATAAGCAATGAATATCTAAGTTGTTTATTCCACTTTGTTGTTTTAGGAAGAGATTGCAAAAAAATGAATAGCAATGTAAATGGTAAAGATTTGCATTTGAATGATAAGCAGATATTTTTAGTGATTACATGCCAACCACATTTGCATTAATACTGTGATTCAACTTAGGTGTAGATTTATTTATTTACTTACTTATTTATTTATGTTTAACGAAGGGTCAGAATTACTTGATTCATGATCCACTTCTCTTTGGGTTGCAAGCTTCCTGATTTTCTGCAATAGAGAGAGAACACATTGCAGTTTATCTTTATTTCTAGTAACGAATATTTTCCCTTTATCTTTTATATCTTGATTGTCTGGACCACTCCCTTATTCACAAACAAAGCTAAGTTTTTAGACTAGCCATTGCTTTTAAACTCCATACCAAATTCCCTCCTTCTGAGAGTTCTGGAGTCTTTTTCTTTCTTTTTTTTTTTCTGCTTCATCATTTGGCATCATATCCAAACTAGTTCTTGAGCACAGAAAGCCTTGCATGATCTTGCTCGTGTCTGCCAATTTACAGTTAAAACTAGCTGAAGTTTATACAAGTTAAGAGACTTGCCAAAAGGTGTACAGTTGAAAATATTAGAGAAGGAGCTCAGCTGCAACTTAGCGAGAGTGAGAGACAATTCTCAGTTAAAATCTGAAACGAGAATCAATAGCAAAACTCTAATCTAAAACTTTTCTCTCATGCAGAAGAGCATGAAAATATAGACTTTTGTAGCTGTCCTGAAGGTCAATAAATGCTAGTTTTATTGGAACCCAAGAGAAACAAACACAACAATCCAATAATGACACACCTCTGCAAAATCAGACAAGTTCTAGTCCCTTGAAGTTCGCAGTGACCAGTTCCATTTGTTATGAGAACATGGAGTCTGCAGAGTGCACACGCGCCTACACACACAAACTTTGTATTATTGGTTTGGGCCAAAAAATCCATTGAAACAAGAATGAGATATTTTGGAGAGATTAAGTACTTTGTCTGAAATTTTGTTTCATTTTTGTATATGTGTTTTCAAGTGTTTTAAACCAATTGTTGAGATTAAAAGAAGCGGGTTTTTTTAGTAACCAGAACACAAAAAGTATCGGAATTTATAAATAAAAGAAAATATTGAATTATATCATGAGGGAAGATAGTAAGTAATATGTAGAGATTTTTAGACTCCAAAGACAAGGCCTTTAGCAAATGCTGTTCTGAGCTAGTTAAAAATCTTTAATCATATTTTCAAGGGCATTGCCTCATGGAAAATATTTAATTAGTTGCCAAAACTCTTCATAGGTGAGAATTTTGTTATGCAAGATTATCACTTGCTTCATAAATATTGCTGAATTTTCATGTTAATACTAACCCTTCAAAATGAATGGTTTCCTCATTTTATGTTAACTTTATTTTTAAAAATTTATTATTTTCACTTGCAACAGTCAAAAATTTTTTAAGAGCAAAATCAAGACAGAGATTAGAAAATTACAGCCCATAGGTTAAGTCCAGCAAGCTGCCTATTTTTATACAAGCCAAGGATGATTTTTATATTTTATATGTTTGAAAAAATTAAAAGAATATTTAAAAACATGTAAATATTACATAAAGTTCAAATTTCAGTGTCCATATAAACTTTTATTGGAACACACTCTTGCTCATTTCTTTAATTGTTATGTATGCCTGCTTTCGTGTTATAATTGCAGCATTGAGTAGTTAGTGGGACACCCTATGGCCCTCAAACCTGGAAACATTCAGTATCTGGACAATCCAAGTAAATTTACAATCCAAGTAAATCCAAGTAAATTCAGTATCTGGACAATCCAAGTAAATCCAAGTAGACCCTGACCTAAGACAGTGATTCTTAATTCTCCTAAAACTACTTTCAGTGTGGAAGGTATCTGTTTGTTTGCTTTTCCACAATGTGAAACCTCCTTCGATTTACTTTAATGAGGTCTCTCTCAAGGCTTAGCATATTTATTTTATTTGTAAAGTGGGTAACTTCAGCTATCAAGATGATTTAAGACCTAAATATAAGAAATATTTCCTTTTTAAAATTCAATTTATTGGGGTGATGTTGGTTAATAAGATTATATTGGTTTCAAGTGTTCAATTCTGTGCTACATCATCTGTGTATTATATTATGTGCCCAGCCCCAAACTCCAATCTTATTCCATCACCATATCTTTGACACCCTTTACCCTTTACTTCTTCCTCCACTCCCCTAGAAATATATTTTTAGAGTAAATTATTAAACAGAAGCATCTGTTGAAAAGAATTTTCTGGAAATCTCATTTTTAAAGAAAAAAGTTGCTCTTTCTCACTGTATATGTTATAATTTAAAAAATGAACTTTGACTCGAATCCTGTGTAGAATATTTAATCTGTCTAATACAGTGAGTTGGTAATTATACCGACCTCGTAGGTTTGCTGTGAAGTCTAAATGTACTAATGAATCAAGTTCTGTGGACACTTATTCTCCTTCCCTGTATCTACTCAAATTCTCGGTGGGCTCTCTGATGTTTTAAGGCAAAAATTAGACCAAGAATTCTATGTAACAGCTGTCATAAAATAGCCTGAGAGTGAGTGGTTGGATTTTATATTGTTTTTATATGTGTCAAACATTTATTATTATCTTGTAGTTTATAAGCCCAGTCTTTATATCTGCTTTCTCCTTAAGAGCACTATTTTTCATCCTAAGCATGGCCATATAGGTGTGTCTACCTCTTACACATCCTCGTAAGTACCATGCATTTCATGTTTATCATGATGTGTTTAGTTTGCATTCCTTCAGGTCCCTACATCATGAGTTCAGAAATTTCAGGTTATCTCTCATTTATTCTACCACTATAAGGGTAATCACATCTAAGCATGGTAAAGCCCTTGGGAATCTGTGTGGATGACCAAAGTTACAATGACAGATGGCAACCCATTGACATTATTAATGCAGTTTACTATAGCATCTACTTGACTGAGCAGGCCTTTTGGTGATTTGTGTTGAACAGGAGCAATGACCAAGAAATACTTATTTGTTGTTTTAAGCCACTTAGACTTTAGAATTCTTTGCTATTGCAATATAACTTATCCCATAATGCTGCTATTATGCCTAAAATGTCAAGGAGGCATAAAGGAGGAAGTTCTCAGCACACCATTTCAGAGAGTGATAAACAGGATCAAACAAGTAATTAATCATTATCATGGCTTCTCCAACGCTGTCACTTGACTGGTGGACTGGAGCAAACACTTGCCTGACCGACTGGGAGAGGCTCCTAGCCCTCCTTCTCTGTTATGCATCTCATCTTACCAACTTCTGCAGAGAGAAGGGCTGAGAAAGATATTTCTCTTGAGATGCTCCCAGCTCACTGATTTATGACGAATGTCCTTGGTGGCCAGGGCAACATTTAGGGGCAGCAATCTCTACCCCACACAATTTGCTACCTCTCAACTGAGTCAGGGATAAAATTAGGGAATGAAACAAATAGATTAATTTTTTCCAAAACAAGCTAGTCAACGTAATAGCTCGATGAACCTGCTTTAAAAGTTCATTTTTAAAGACATATCACACACAAGGATCACGCAGGCCAAACCAAAAAAAACTATAAGGTAAAAAGCAAAAATCGCTTCCCTCACTTAGACTGTAATACTGCAAAAAAGGACAAAGGTAAATAGTGTTTGTATGCTTCCAGAAATATTAAATGTATGCATGTATTTGTGTGGAATACACACACACACGCACACAGTATATACCTTTAATCTTTTATTTTTGCCAAAATAGGTTTATTTACAGTAGTTATACTACTCGTTGCATTTAAAAAAATAAATTTCTATCTGAGTACATGTTTAAATTCATATTACCAGGACTACACAGGCTCTGATTATGTGCATATGGAAGAAAATGCCAGGAGTATTTATATTTGAAAACTATTCAGGTAATTCCAGTGGGCAGTCATATTGGAAACTCCTACAATAGGTGACCTATAGGATTTCTTTCAGCATATGAGTTTTAGATTCTAAAATATCTCCATAAAAACTATAAGATTGTACCATTGTCATTTAATTGTCTAATTTTGACAATTAAATAAATTTGACCTTGGATCTTCTCTGTGCCTTACTGCACTTTTCTCTACTTCAGAAAAGCATTGTGTGGGTTATACAAAATAGGCTTATATAAATGAATTGTTTTGTAAAAGCATACCCTAAAATGTCAAATAAGCACATACTAGAAAAATGACTGTCCACAATGCAGCTTAAAATTCCAGCTGGAAAAGTTCATCTAACAGTTCTTGTGAGCAGAGCCCCACTGCACTGGATTCAGCCAGCAACATTGATTTTTTCATGTTTTTCTCCCTTCAGCTGAAAAGAATCAAGTTAAGTCTGTAGGGTATGAAAACTAAACAGCCCTTAACATGAAGGTCCATGTCCTATTGTATTTATCTCGTAGGTTAAAATCATTCATTGATCGCTAATCACCTGTGGTTGTTTACACACAAAAGGTTCCCTGGACAGCACAAAACCACAAAGAGGATTATACATACCACAGGAAGCAATCGATAGAAATGGCCCATAATGGTCTTCCCGAGAGGAAACTGAAAGATTTTCCCTTGTGACAGTCTGTATATGTGTGATAGGTTTGTCAAAACAGACATAAGGGTTTCCAGCTGGCAGAAAATGTTTTTTTTTTAAGATTTGGCTTTCATATCCACTTTTTTGTCTCACTACAGTGATATTAAAAATGAAATAAGTCTTTTAATAGAGAATCCAGTTCTTCCTTTGCATTTTTGCACAAATAATCATGAAACATGCCTCGTTCCACCATTAGAATATTACTGAGTTGTTTTTAGTTTGGGTTTTGCCTCGCTAATGCCTAATACATCCAGTCAAGTCTAATTTTATTATCTAAAAGAAGCTAGATGATATTTATCTTAGAATTCTGAAAGGTGGTTCAGTGCATCTTCAATTAAAAAATAATTATTTGGCCTTGAACATAAAATACACTTTCTGTGATCAACAAAAATATATTAAACTGATTTTTCAAGCACTGGTCTAGGAACAGAAAATAAAGCCATGAATACATTAAAACTCACCTTTAAACATTTCACACTCCAACAGTTATATCTTCCAGATTCTTATCTACAGTATATATTATACCCAGATCTCCTTGAAGAAAATAATGGATCCCATTAATTTGATCAGCATGAATTTATCTTTCCCTTGTTTTGCCCTGAAACTTTTAACATTTATACAATGTAAAACTATAGATTTGATATATTCCATTCTGAAAAGCCAGTCTGAACAAAATAAATTCCAAAGTAAAGCTTTCACTCCAACTCTCCACATGAATAAAGGAGACACACCCTCTGAAAACACTTGTGCACAGGGAGGCAGAATATCTTATCTAAAATTTTTTGACATTTTCCAATAATCATATTCTATTATTTTCCTCTTTCATAAAGTAGCCTTATAATTTCTCCCCCGATGACATTTGACAGTGACATCATTATTATAAACAGTTTAAGATGACCTCAACATGCCCTTGTCAATGGGTGTTCCTGAAACCTGCCAGCTGCATATCATTATACATTTAAAATAATAAATATCAACTTATATATATTTGTTGATATTTATATCAACTTATATATATATGAATACTGACTATCAATTGTTTTAATAGTCACCATTTACTTTTACTGATTCTGAAACTTCACAATTCTTATCCCATTTTTCATAATTGTAGAAAATTTTAGGCATTGTAAATGTTACACTTGTTGCAGTTTGACAAAGGGGCTTTTGAGGAGCAGTCAGGGTTAATTATGGGCAGAAACAGGGGAATCTCTAATTGTATGAACGTGTATTGACGTGGAGAGTGAATGTCAATATCTTCACGCCGGCTAGTTCTGCTTGCTGCTCCAATTATACGAGGATCACAGTATGGAATCATAATTTGCTCCCCAAACTGCCCAGGCCTTCCAGAACACTGCCTGAAATTAAAGCTTTTGCTTGTGCATGGCTTATGGAAAATTGAATGGCAGTTCATTTTCACAACACATGACAAACATAAAAGAAATTATGGATTAATTTTAAACTCTGCTTAGCAGAGTCTTATCAAATTGATGGCACCCTTTGTCTTACTGAAGTCAGGCATCAGAGTGGATATGCCTAATTAGAATCAGACATTTCTAAATGCTTTAGAGTGACAGCTTGGACTATCCTATTGGAACCCCACTCCCATGGTTTGAAGTCTCAAACAAAACAAGTGGCTTAAAAAGTTGACTGGATATGACTTTCATTTCATGTACTACATTAAGCACATGAAAATGTATTATTTTGCTGGATATTCAAATAAAGAAAAGCCAAGGCTTTTGAGGGCTTCTTCAGATGAATCAATGGATAGTGATAGACAGACAGGCAGTTTTTAAAAACCTTGTGTATTCTTGACTCTAAAAGGGTTTCTTTTTAGTTTGTGTTCAAGGGGAAACAAGACAGAGAGAACTGACTGTCCTCCTTCAGCAACCTCTGGACTACTTAGGGGCTTCCTATGCATCTAATTAATTATTTAGACTTTGTTTATAACATGTTGATCATTTCACTCTCCAGTAGATGCTACCATGAGTTTCTAATCAACACCACACCATGAATGCACATGTGTCATTCATCTTAAAAGCACCCTCCTTACGAACAGCAAATACCCACCGATGTCATGGGGCACTGGCTCTTGGTTCCCAGTCAGACACTGACATTGATGAAGAGCGTTGCCCATGCCTCCACTTGTGGAATTTTTATGTTTTTTTTCTTTTCCACTGCTAAGTGTGTTCTTGGGTTTGGGTCAGTTTTCCAGGCAAACATCATGGTTCAGAATATTAGGGGTAAATACATATTTACATTTATATTAAAGTTTAACTATGTATTTTTAGTAGCTTATAATGACTGCTCTACTCTTAGAGCCAACAGTTATGGTCAATCAAGTTTAGAGTCACATCTGCTTAATTAACTCATAAAAGTAACTCCAGAAAGAGAAACTCACTTTAATGGTGTTGGCTTGAAGCAGGATCAAAAAATGTAAGCCAAAAGTGCATCATTCATTGGGACTAGCCTGGTAGCAGTTGTAAACTGAGGGTGAAAACCTCAGGTTGGTTTAGATGATAATGTGCTTTGGAATTTACTGTATTTTCTGCATATACTTGTCTCGGAATAGCACTAACAGTTACTGAAAGTGGCATGAGCTTTATAATTCAAGATTCAGTTTCAAGGCTTTTTAAATTTGGAGGAAAAAATGTTTTCATCCATTAAGAGCAAAATGCAATAAAAAGAGATGTGAAACTCTTGTGCCTATGAGAACAAAGTTGAATTAGTTCCCCTTTTATTTAGCAGTTTATTACAGCTTCCATAAAAATAGTAATATTCATGCCAACCATAAAAGGCACAGACCTTGGAGTTAGTGTTAAAACTAAATCTTCATATATAACTTAATTACAATTTTAGTTTTCTAACTCAATTCTATTTTTGGACTGGCAATTTAGCATATTGGTAGCCCTGAAATTAATAAAAAACATAAAATACTCAAACATTTTTTCTCTGGGAGGATATTGATATAAATTACTTTTTAAAAATATATATATTTATTTATTTTTAGGGAGAGGGGAAAGGAGGGAGAAAGAGACAGAAACATCAATGAGTGGTTGCCTCTCGAGTACCCGCTACTGGGGTCCTGGCCTGCAACCCAGGCGTGTGCCCTGACTGGGAATCCAACTGGTGACCCTTTGGTTCATAGGCTGGCACTCACTCTACTGAACCACACCAGCCAAAGCATATATAAGTTGCTTTTCAAAGGGGCCTTACCTATTTCTCTACTTGTAACCATGAAGCAATCCTTGTCGGGCCATGCATTCTTTCTTGGATTTTCAGAACTAGACTTTAGATCTTTAGGCTTCAGTGCAGCCCCCAGTAACTCTCACTGGGAAAACTCCTCGGCTCAGGAGAGCACCTAAGGCTAGATGTTAACTTCGGTGGAAGGCCGTCACCGTCTATTACATTCCAGCTCCTTTTTTCTCCAGTAGGTACTTGGAGTATCTGCACCTCCTCGAGTCAGGAAACGTTTAGTGTCATCTGCTTTGCCAGGGAACACGAATAATTGAAAATGAATGACTGGAGCTTTCAGCAGAATTCAACTTCTTTGGTTTGGAGGGTTTGAACTTTTGTGTTTTACAGGCAGATTTCCTTTTCTGCCATCTGATTTTTCACATTTCCTACCATTATTGCCTGTAACAGTGAGAACAGCATTCAGGAGCCCAACAAGGCTTCCCAAGTGTGAAGCAGTGACATTTTGTCACTCCAGAACCACTTCAGGAAGCAATACTGTATTTCTACTTAACATTTAATGTTTCGCAGCTGCTAAAGAATTATTCACTACATAGTAAAACAGAGGAAAATCAGTCTCTTCTTAACATCATTAGTAATAAATATGATTGCTTGTATTTTCCAAGAGAAATGACAGGAAATGTGGATAATGAGCAAGTAATTGACAGACATATATAAATGTGCCAGCTAATATTAGATAAAGCAAAATACAAAATGAGGAACTGAAACATTTCATCATTTCTTATAATAAAACCTGATTTTAAATGTCCAGTTAATATTACAAAAATTTTTGGTCATTGTACGAGAAAATTAAAATAAATATTCAGGAGGCAAGCATTGTACTTTCTTAGAAGTAATTTATAACATACAATATAAAATAATATATTTCCATATTTTATTTTATTTTTATTTTAAATTGAAAAAATCACAAATGATCATGTGGAAGAAAAACACCATCTTAAAAAGGGACAAAACTTGAACTTGTGTCTGAAGTGTTGTGTACATAGGCAAGGTGAAGTCCACAGAAACCTCCCTTGCAACATTGCCCTGATGTGCTCTGCCAGACTACAGAGGGAGACTGGGAGGGTGGTTTGTCTGGTCCTGGACAGGTGGATTGGGATGAAATGTTAGCAGTCAGTTATCTTTTTCCTAAACACAAGGGTATTCGCTGTCATGGGTAAAGTTTGACCAGCAAGGCTAAGAGGAAAACAGGATTTGATTAGGGTTAGAAAGGATTATGCCCAAATCCAGTCTCATTGACATTTTCTATTATCAATTTAAATTCAGCTGGAGAGTTGTGAAACTCCCTTGCTTTCTTCACCTTGCTCCATCATTCCTAGGCTGTTTGATTACCCCTTTACTCCTTTCCAGGGCTTTCTAGCCTGACATTTTGATACACTGTGTTCTAACCATGTGTTTTTCATCTTTGTTCAATCTCCTAGATTGTTAACTCATTGAAAAGACTGGCCATGCAAGTTTATGTTGGTTGTCCAGAGTTGGTAGTCAGTGATCATTATTTGTATAAATGAACATCAAATAAAGATACAAATTTTAAACAAAGCTTTTTATTTGTTCTGTCTGAGAGTTATCTGGGTAACTTTATATTTGACAAACTTTGATGGTGAAGAGAAAAGAGATGGAGTCCACAATTTAAATAATTTAGATCCTTAAGCCCCTTTACCTGGACGCAAATGGAAATTTGATTGGATTGCTTTCAGCCATTCCGGGTTTCATTTGAAAGTCAATAATGTGATCTGAGAGAAGGACTCTCAGGTTTATCTGCTTGATTTCAGGAGTTTTTTGGAAATTCTGAAACTGACGGGTATTTTCCATCACACCTCTGCTCCCTTTAGAGTGGGTGATGGGAACAGGAATCGGAAATTGCTCTCTGGTGATATCACTTGCATCTGTGCAGCTATCATTGTTTTTCCTACACCTCTACCCTAACAAACACATTTTGTTTTGAAGAGGGTGTAAACCTAATTTCCCTGTACATAATGTCAGTGCCTCCGAAGTTTACAGAGCTGGCTGAAATCTGCACTAAGTGGTGTGGGAATAAAAGCTTTCCTTGTCATTATTTGCACAGTCTGTAGTATCCAGCTGCCAACCCATGCCATATTATTTGTGTGATGCTAGGTGACAGTCTGTGTTGAGATTTTGCTATGATTCTTGACATAATTTAATGAGCTAGAATACCATTTTCTCCTGTAAGAAATATGCACATATTTTTAATGCCAGTGAAAAGTTGTTTATTTTACACATATATTATATTTTGAATCCAGGATTTCTACTCTTAACACATATTAACATGATACATTTGGTATATAAATGTACTTTCTCCCACTTGCATTTATGAGAGGTTTAGTTTTCAGCATAATTGAGGGAGAAAAATGTACCCGCTTGGTTGCACAAGGCTTGCTTCTCTCCTACTCTTCCTAATTAGCTTTTAACAACCTGTCAATCTTCCACTCTATATGTTGCATTTTTAAGGAAAGGACAAAGATGTGTTGCAGCCTCCCTGTGAAAGTAGACTGCTTCTTAAGGAGAGCATCCTTGGGCTGTCTGGGTGGGTTTCGGCATCACAGATTGAATCAAATGCAATGTGATTTTGCCTGGTGCCATAAGCCAATGCAGGGTACATACTTTTGTGTCTGTGTCATCATCCCTTTCCTTAGAGATGTGTCAGCTTCTTCCACACACAGCCAATTCCACATAACAGGGAAAAGCCCATGCAATGTTTTTCCTCTTGTTAAATTAGATTTTAAAAAATAACATTTTTCCTAATAGAAGTAATACACATTCAACTGGAAGAAACACAAGCAATTTATAAAAGTACTGCTAATAAACCAAAAGAACCTGTTAATCCACCACGCAGAGGACCAGTTTAATACTTTGGTGCCTTCCTCCTGAGGATTATGTAAGGGTTTATATGTGCATATGTGTGTGTTTATGTGTGTATCTACATATAGACGTGCATTACTTTCTTCACAAAAGATGTGGCATTTTTATATATTCATATAGCTCACATTTTTACTTAGTTTATGAACATCTCCCATGTTGGTAAGTGTGGTCTATGGTATGATTTCACTAACTCTTTCATGTGGCATTGCAACAATTTAATTCACCTATCTCCCTATTAATGGACATTTAGTTCATTTCTCAGTTTGTGCTGTGCATAAATTATTTCTGTGCATTTCCTGGATCATGTTTTTAGGACATGTTGCTAGACATGGGATCACTGGATCAAAGCCTGTGCATATTTTAGGTCTTCTGTGTGCATCACAAATTGCCCTACAGGAAGATGAACTATTCTTCTGTTTCCACCAGTGGATGATGAAAGACTCCTCTTCCGCACTGGCCTCTACTCACTGAGATTCTTTATAATCATTGCGAATATGACAGGTGAAAAATGGAATGTTTTTTTAAAATTTACATTGGTGAGGTTAAATGGTTATCATATGTTTAATGGCCATTCCATTCAGTCATGCAAACCAACTCAGGTGGCAGCTCAGTGTCATGCTTGAGAGTGAGGTCTGTGAAGTTAGGTGTCCTGGTCCCCCCCAGTATTTCACCCGAGTCGAGCTCTGGGACAATTATCTTATCTAATCGGTATAATGTGGACAACAGTGATAACTATCTCACAGATCAGTTGTTAGGATTAATACATTCCCATACTATATGTTGTATAATATAACCCCAATATATAATAACAGTAAGAATATTGTTAATATCTCTAAGTACTTTCTATGTGTCAGGCACTCTCCTTTGCATTTTCTATATATTAGTTCTTCTACTGTGTTATGAAGCTATATAAAGCATTTGATACAATGCTTATTGTATCAAATATTTTGTTAATTTTTAAAAATTATTATACTTTTTCACAGCATGGACTATACATGGACTGTACATGGGCTATATGTAGACTAATTTTATTGATGAAATGTAATATTATCAAACATCCTCAAATCATTCACATGAAATTACTTTAAAATATCCAACATTGATGTTAAATGTTGTAAATGACAATATAAAATTTATTTTTAGCTTAACATAAGATAGAATTATGTAAATAATGAAGTTTTAAAAATAAATTAGCTAGTAATATAATTATTATTGACATATCAAGTGTCAATTCATATTCGTTGTCACAATTGGAATATACAGATTAAATGAAGTAGATAAAGCAGATATATAGTGACTTGGAAACGTGAAAACAATCCATCTGGATAGTAAAAACAAGCAAACAAATAAACAACGGTTCCTCCAATTTACTCAGTTATAACATCCACTCCTACAAGAGTTAAAGCTACTGAAAAGTCATACAGTTAACTACATTCATTTGCTTCTCAATGGCTTGACATTGGGCTTCAAGTAGAGTTGAGTGACAGTGTTTTAAAAGATAACATCAGCATATATGTAGCTCTGATACAATGGGAAGGCAGCACCCCCACTGGCAATGAGCACACATTCTGTTGTCAGGGAAACCTCTCTTCACACCTCAGGTCTGCCACTTAGAGTGGGTTGCCACTACCCATGTTATGTAAATTCTCTAATTTCTACTTTCTTCATTTACAAAAGGAGGACATTTACCTCAGAGGTTAATGTCAGAATTAAACGAAATAAGGAGTTTCAAGCTCCTAGCACAAGGCCTGGAAAGCTAACTGAATATTAGTTGTTGATACTGTAATCACTACATGGACAATGCTGGATTATGCAACATGTATTTGGTTGATGTTTCATTTTGACTTTGAATTGCCTGAAGAACATAAATAAGATGACTAGGAGACAAGTGGATATGTTTGCCTGAAACTTAGAAAAAAGATCTGAGTTTGAAAAATCAATTTGTTTGCCATTAGTATATGGGTGAGTAACTGCACAGATATAAAAGTTACAGGAGCAAGATGGTCCCTGACAAAGTGGGAACATTGGAAGAGGGCCTGGGACACAGGAAGAGAAAATCTTTCCTGGGAAAGAAGAAGGATGAAGGATGTTTATGCCACGGCAACAGGAGGCAAGGAGAATGGTGGGTGCAGCCAGATGCACGACTGTTGACGTTTGTCTTCAACTGTTCTGAAACTCCAGTACCTGTGCATAGGAACTAACTAATGAACAAACGCTTTCTGCTCTGATTCTTCCACAAGTTTTATTTAAGTGATTCTGGAGATTTTAATTTATTTTATTTAAGTGTATCTGGAGATTTTAATTTATTGCAATAAACTCAAATTTAGTGGCAATTCAGAAAGACCCTAGCTAAAAAGAAAGGGATTTAAAGAAACTCATAACAATGCATTTAAAGATGTTTTTAAAAAGTGGAAAATAATTTGTTCAATTTTCAAAATCATGATTTTAAATCCCAGAAAAGATTTGTCCTGTGTGTAGACAACTCTTTTTCTCTGTTTTATAACTGTAGTCAACTGATGTAAAAAATGGTACTTATAAACAACTAAACGATTAGATAATCAGTATAAATTAACATTTGGAAAAATAGCTCCTAGCACATTCTTCCCAGATATACAATTCCCTTACATAGGGTGACATGTTTTTAGATGTTTTTTATTACAGTTGCGAATGCTCAAGGTGTAAATATCCTTTATGAATATATTCTTAATTATTTCAATAATTAGCTGCCAAAAGGGAGCTATGCATATGATGCAGTCTTTAGTCACTCTTTTCTCCTAGCAGAAATGATACATTTAAGAATTATAAGGCCTCCTAATATACACCATGGAAAACAGCAAACTGTAAATAAAATGTAATTAGAAAGATTTATCTTCCAATATGACCTGGGACATTTTGGAAATTGTGCTGCTGATTATTTATATTTTTAAAAATTTCCTGTAACAACCAGCACTATAAATGTCAATTTATATACTCTGAAGTAAAAGAGGCATCTGAATTGTGCTTTTAAAACCTTGTCTTTACTACTTTCAGGCTAAAGATGATGAATTGTTAAATATTCTTCAGTTGGTAAAACCAAGTCCTAAAAACTAAAGTCATCCTATAAACATTCAACTTAAAAAACACTAAGGAATATCCATATAAGGTTATGTCAGAAAGTGAAGTGTGGCATTGCAATAATCCTATAAAGGAAATTAAATAAACCTAGAATTTATAAGAATTTATTACAGTAGATTTACCAGAGTCTTGCTAGACTTCAAGGTGTCAGGATGAAATCAGTATGTCTTGCATCACTGGATCAATTACCTTTGTGGCCTCTAATAAATTTTGGTCTTCTGATTTTGACAGATGTTTAACCATCTGTTTATGGAGAAATTTCCATTTACAGACCTAGAAATTGTTTCAACAGAGTGTTTATTAAGTGTTAGCTATTGAAAGGTGCAAGTGTTTGCTGTGTGGTTTCTATGGATTAAACCAACACTGGGGTGCCATGACCATTTGTATTGAGAATTAGTATCATCTTTAACCAAGAAAATGAGGGAATTTGGTTAAATTACTGTTTTTATTTACCTATAAAATGTTCCAAGAAACAATTAATACAGTAATTCATGCTTAACTTTTAAACTGTATTGAGCAAACAGAAAAAATTGGGGAAATACTTTAAAAATCTGGCCCTGTGAAGGTAATACTTTCATTTAGTCAAATGTTTTTGTCTCATTTACAAATATTAGGTAAGCATTCACTGACAAAAAGTGTAATTACTAGAAATTATAAAATACCTTTTATTATTTCTATATAGCTACAAAAGGTTCTGGAATTAGACTGTTTAAATATATACCATAAATTTATTCTTAATAAATATATATGCTTATATACAAAGGAGAGTTTAAATAAATATACTTGTGTTCAAACTTATTGTTAAGGTATTAAATAATGAAAAATAAAGATTTTTAAATTTACATTGTTAGATGTTACAAGAAAATATGTCTCTAACTGGAAAAAAATAAATACTCAGAAAAATGTCTTTGGAAAACTAGTGGTAGTTCTACAGTTTATTAAAGTTAGTCTAACACATACATATATTATCTGATAATATCGGACTTTGACTAAGACTTTTGGTTTGCATTTTTAATAATGCATGTAGATCAGTATGGTAACACTGAAGCCCCGACACAGCTGATCCTATCTCTTCCTCTTCTTAACAGATGTAACCTCATTAATAGCAAATCATTCTGACCTTTGTATTCTGTGTCTTATACCATAGCATTTTTGTAAATTTTAATGTATGTCTTTATACAGTCACATGATTTCACCATGGTTTGTTAAGCCATTTCATACAATTCTCTCACGGTGTAATTGATACACAGTGTAGTAGGAAGTATATGTGTCTATAATCAAAGGCACACGTACTGGAATGGACATCTAATACGACCCCTAATACTGTACTGGCTGGTTTCTCTTTCTTTTTGTAATGAGACTCTTTCGGTAGTGGGGTGGGGCACTCTGGGAAATCAGTATTTCCCACTGCATCAGTCCATATACTTTAGGTATGGCAGCTCCTTCCTGCAGACACATAGATGGGCGTGTGGTCCATTCCTAGACAACCCGTCTATTCCAATCCCCAGAGACAGGTTTTAAGATGGGTACATGCCCCTATCAGAGCCAATGAGTCTCAAGTCCCAGACTTCGGCTGGACCCTTTCCAGTGAGTTACTGTATGAGAGATGTGAGCCTGGAGCTGCTGGCAGCACACTGCCTGTTAGAGGAGAGCTCACTAAGGAAAACTCCATGTGGCGCCCCTTTATTCCTGAATCTGTTCCATTTTAATCTGAGTCCTGCATTTTTCAGTCTTATCAGCTAAAAAGCACACTTCTTTTTGCTTAAGCCTGTTTGAGTTGAATTTATATCACTTGCAACTGGAAGAGGATAGACATAGTACTACTGATAGATATAATAATCTGCACTGTGGTTATTTCATCTACAAAGCCAGGGATTGGATTAGGTGTTCAATAATATCCCTGATGGAAATCAAAGTCTGTACTTACAACCACAACCACATGGAGTTTCTTAAGAGAAAACATATGTTTATTACAGAAAAATAAACCATAAGCATTTATTGCTTTTTTAACTTAATTTTTGTTCTTAATATTGCTTTTTAAAGTAATTAAATTTCTTTTTAACCTTTGTCTCTTTCAATGGGTGATTATCAACTCTGTTATTGAATTCAGAGCTGTATAGAATGTAAAAAAATATTAGTAAAAGGCACTGAATTGTATTTAATCATATAATAGACTGTGAAAGAAAATGATTGGCATTTATAAATTAGGTTACTGTATTAATTTATTTTACCTAGTACTTACTCAAATCTTATTACCGTTATTTAGGTGGTTTTACCACAAGACAAACTTTTGTGTAAATAAAAAATACCACGTTAATTATCTTACAGAAAAAGCTTCATAAAAAAGACATATCATTTTCTGAAGTTCTGTTAATTTTTAGAAATTGTTGTTATCCAATGGGTGTGAAACTAGGGTGATATCCTGGTAAGTGACGGACAGTTCTAGATTGCCTGAGTCAGTTTCAATTTGTATATTTTCTTGGTGTGCTTATAAACAATCCCTCTTTTAACTATCAAAGCTATACCAATTTGAAGAAAATTCTATGGCCACCAAAGACCCTAAAACCCAATAATAAGAGAAAAAGTCTTGGTGAGAAACTTGTACCTCTTTGACAATTAACGAGGTATCAGAAAGGCATTTTTATAATGGCATATATGGAAACAATTTACAAAATCTAAAATACTATCATCATTATACTACTGTAGTTTATTAAAAAGAAGAATAAAAGTAGTATATGCTTGCTGCTAAATTTTGCAGGACTCACTAACCTTCAGAAAACTATTCTTAAGAAACAAGAATCAAATCTGACCCAATGATGGTACCTGGTTCGTCTATGTCAGTGCGTTCTATAACAAGACTGTGCTAAATGAAGCATTCTTTACTAATTATCTGCATCAGTAGTCACCACTAAGAGGGTCTTTCTTAATTGTAAATCTTGAGATAAATGTAAAATGTTATTATTGTTATTATCATTATCACTGAAGTGCACAGAGGTGTAACCATCGTCACTGGGAAACCTGCATTTGAAATTTACGGGAAATGCGCTTTGCAAGATGAATTAACTGTTAGGTTAAAGTGGAGTCAGCATTTCACTGCACCTGCCAAATATACCAAGATGTCAATTTTTTATTTTTGTCTTCGCTTAGGTCTCATCTTCTTCATACATATTCTTTGAGTAGAAACAAATTTACTTTTGGAGCAGTAAGAGAAGTAATAGCTGATTATTTAGAAGTCATTCATAATTTATTATTCATATTAAGCTATATTAAACAAGGGCTCAGATACAAAGAAAAATAAGATTAAGGTTTCTATTTCTAGACTCTTCATCATTTTATTTATATTACCTTATATGGCTATATATGCATGTACATACTATACAGGAATAGTGGGCTAGCTCACAAATATGTCAATTATCCATTGAATATGGAAATAATACTGAGTATTTGCATTATCTATGAAAACTTCTTTAGGTACCAACAGACCATACAGAAGGGACTGGCAAACTTTTTTAGTAAAGGGCCAGATAGTAAATGTTTTAGGCTTTTAGGGCCATCTGAACTTGTCCCTAAAAATCTATTTGAATTTTGAATTTGTCATTGTACCAAAAATCAACCACAGATAAAACATTACAATGACTGTGGCTGTGTTCTAATGAAACTTAATGCAGACATTGAGACCTGATTTTCATATAATTGTCATAAGGCACGAAATAAAATTCTTTTTGAACTGTTTTAAGTGTTTAAAATACAAAAACTATCCTTAACCCATGGACCACAGAAAAACAGGCAATGGGCTGAACTTGGCTTATGAGCCATAGTTTGCTGACCTCTGTCATGGAGCATTAATGCTGAGCCCTATCAAGAAGGGAAAAAAAGTAAAGATTTCTGTGTGGCATTCAACAAAATTTCTCAAATGTGCTTCAAGGTACATGTAGCATGGCTAAAAAGAGGTTTTATATTTTTTCTTCTTTTAGAAAATGCAGATTATTATAGCACTAGGAAATGTTATAAAAACAACTGCTTCTAAATGGTTTTTACATAAAGAGTTTATTACAAATACATTGTCAAAAGAAGCTCTATTATGCAGAGATATGATGTCAGTTTCATGTATAACCTGCTTTCTTGCCAATCAAATAATGCTATAGATAGGTGTGACGTTGTGTCTGGCCATAGTCACAGTTTGACTGATAGGTTGGCTTATGGAATATAAACAGGAAACTGGTAATTGCGTGACTTAAACCTTAGGGGAAATAGTTGAAGAAGAATATTATCAACATATGAATGTATCAGAAATTATTCCAAAATTGTTTCTTTTGTAACTGATCTAATGATGAAAGCTAAGAATCTTGAAAATGTTTGAGATTTAATTTTTGCTTAGTCAAATAGCTCATTTTAAAAACAATTCTATTACATATATCAGTACTATTAATACAATTATAGAGACCAGACATAACATTCAAGAATATAATAGTTTGTCATGTGAAAGTGTAAATTGTAACCTGATATCAAATAGCAAAATGATGTAATGTTTTTTACTATTGAAGTGAATTTTTTAAATATAAAAACTACATAGAAAAAAATTTCCTGGAGCTTATGAAAATCTTAAATGGCATTAAAAATTTTAAAAATAAATAAATTTGATGAGGCAGAGTTTCTTTTTACATTATTATAATACTGTTATCTAACCTACAGATCTTATTCAGATTTCACAAATTGCCCTGATACATATTTGAAAATTAATCTTAAAAATGTGTTATCTACTATTTCATATGTTCTTGTGCTTGAAAATTATGAAGCATCATCATAAAATGATCAGCTGTCAAGCAACCGCTCTGCTTAAGATCTGAACAGGCCAACAAACTATGTGCTATGCCTACGAAGTGGGCCAAATCCAGTCCACTGCCTGTTTTGATAAATGAGGATTTATTGGAATAGTACCTTGACAATACAGTTTATAAACACCTTTTATTTTATTTAAAGTTTGTTTTCTTTTTATAGAAGTTATTGGGGTGATTCTGGTTAACGGAATTATGCAGGTTTCAGGTGTATGACTCCAGAACGCATCATCTGTGTGTTTACCCCCCTGAGACTCGACTTACCCTCACTATTTATCCCTCTTTTACCCTCCTCCACCTCCACCCTCCCCTACGCCCAGCAATATCCACTCTGTTGTCTGCCTGCTGGAGTTTCTTCTTTTTTTCTCCATGCCTCCTCTCCCTCCGGTCCCCTCAGCGTCTCCTCCCCCCACAGTACGCCCTTTATTTTAGAAACAAAGACATGAAACAGAAAGTTGCAAAAAAATCTTATTTAAGATTACACAGCAAAGTAGTGGTAAATTAAGACAATAATCTGTGTACTTTTTGTCATATAATATTCTATAACCAAGGGAAATATGAGAAATCCTGCTAGTAAACTGAATACAAAATAATGTTTTAATTTGGCCAAAAGGTCTTTCATTGTTGTCATCATCTCCTTCATCTTCCTCCTGACCCCATACTCCCCCCTTACTTTCCTGCTTCTCTTTTTCTGAAAGCTAGCTGTCAATTATTGATACTGTAATTTGAACGAATTAAATATTACTTATCATTAGTTATCCTTAAAAATACATGTTATGTATTCTCACTTAAATTACATTTTATAAAATATGAATGCCTGAATGGTGGTTCTGACTGCATATTTGCATGTTTCTGAATATACTAAATACACTTAAAGAGTTGTACTTGAGTGTATTTGTTTTATTAAGAATAAAGCATGATGATACTGTTTATCACTGAAACTTATTGATAACATGAAATAGAATACTCTCATTCAGGAATCCTAAGGAAAAGTTGTAAAATCCTGCATAGTAAATATCTTACAGTTATCTGTGGGGATTAGAAAATTATTTCCCCCACTGATTTAAGCATATGGAGGTTTTCTTTTATTCAGAGAACACTGTTTCCTATAGAGCTGTATTATGTGTGATGATATGGAAACATCATGAAATGGTGATTTTAGGCATCCATGTGAAAGGCTATCAATAACCAAAACATATTAGAGATATAGCTACAGAATTATGATGCATGTATTAAATTACAGAAAAATGATCATTTTTAAAAAGATTTTATTTATTTATCTTTAGAGGGGAAGGGTTAGGGAGAGAAATATCAATGTATGGTTGCCTCATTATCAATGTGTGTCCCCTGCTGGTAACTGGCCTGCAGCCCCGGTATGTGCCCTGACTGGAAATCAAACCATGGTTCTTTGCTTCACAGGCCTGCGCTCAATCCACTGAGCTGCACCAGCCAGGGCAGAAAAATGAACAATTTTGAAGCAAAGTGTTTTAATGAGAATCAAATATTATATAAGACAAATTTTAAATATTTTAGCATTAAAAGTATTTATCTTTCTGAGAGAAACAAATGTGACATTTATTTGTATAGATAAGTTGTTTATGTTAAACTAGCACTAATTAACCATTGCCTACATTAAAGCAAAAAAGGCCACATCCTGAGAATTTTCTCCTCCAAAAGAGATGCTCAAACCCTGTAGATCATAATGCATATATAAATATCAAAGCTCATTGTCTTTTAGATAGCTATAGTTTATCAAGAACTTTTGAAATATTATTCTTTGGTTAGAATCAAATACTGAAAATAAAAAAAAACATGTGATCTGAAGCAGATATTTTTGGCAAAAGTATCTATTCTTGTCTTTTTGGAGAACTCCTGAGTAATGGCTGCTTTATTTAGGTTTCCAAACAATCAATAATTTTATTTAAATGGGACATGTGCATACTTTTCTGTCTACTGGAACATAAATAGTAGTTTCTTTCTGCCCCGCTCCTGTGGTCCTATATATAGATGTAGTAATAGCCATCTGTGTGCAGCCAGAGACAGGAAACACCCAGGAATGACGGAGTAACCAGGGAGAAGGGTCTGAGTCCCACAAGCTTAGGGCCACCATGCTTAGAGCTTGGACTGAGGATGCTCACATTGATGCATGAGAAAGAAATAAACTTTTCCTTTTTATAACCTAACCTTTATCTATTAAGATGATTATATAGTTTCTTCTTTATCTAATAATGCTATGAATTACATGAATATTGAATTCTAATATTCAAGGAACAGAGTGCATTCAATGGCATTCTTGAAAAAAACTCTATTGGGTCAAGCTCAATTAATTCAGTTTCCTATTATTTTACTTAGATTATTTACATGCTTATAAAAAAGTAATATTATGCTGTAAATTTTTCTTTTCTTAATGTCTGACATCAGAGTAATGCTAAATTCAGGCAATGATTTTCAGAACCTTTCATGATTTCTGTGTTCCTGCATAGATTATATGTCAGTGGAATACTGATTTTGAAAGCTTAAAAGAAGTAGCTTCTGAACCACTTTGGTCCTCAACATTTTTGCAA
>PVKM010018267.1:0-25426 GCA_004027735.1 Carollia perspicillata
AAGCTCAGTTAAAAGACAGTATTATACATTTAGGTAACAAAATAGCAAGGAACAAAAATTAACCGAAGCAAAGATATTTTAAGTAAAGACCACCATAATAAATTTTCATCATAGATATAGATATAATAATTCTTGTTAAAATACTAGCATATCAAGTTTAAAAATACACAGAAAAGATAATACACCATGACCAAGTAAGGTTTATCCCAGGAATGAAAAGATGGTTTAATATTCAAAATATCAATTCATGTAGTTGACCTAATCAGCAGAATAAAATAGAATGACATGATCATTTCAATGGATGTAGAAGAGGCACTGGACAAATATAAATGATGAAGTATTTTCTTAACATTACAAAATTCTATTAAAAAAAACCTACAGTCTACATTACAGTACCAAAAGAGAGTTGCTTTTTTTCTAAGATTAGAACCTAGGCAACCGCATCAATCTTACCAGTTATAGACAACATTTTACTGTCAGTTCCAGCCAGTGCAATAAGATAAAGCAAGACAATTAAATAAAAAACAAAAACAAACAAAAAACCCATACATTAAAAATAACATAATAATCTATATAGAATACATAAAAGAATCTATAAAAAATGACTATTGATAGAACAAATGAGTAAGTTTAATAACATTACACAATGCACATTAAATATACAAAAATCTATTGCATTATTACATACTGTGTATATATAGTTGGAATTGAAATTCAGTACCATTATGATAGTTTCTGTAAGCAAGCAATGTTTAGTAATCCATTTAGAAAGTGCAATCCCTATACAGTAAGAACTACTGAGTATTGCTGATTGAAATTAAAGAAAACTTAAAATGGAGAAATATTCCCTGTTTACAGGTTGGAACACTCAATATTGATCCAAACTGATCTACAGATTTAAAGCTTTTCTAATAAAAATGTCAATAGGTTGTTTTGTAGAAATTGACATGCTGGATAACAAAATTCATGTAAAAATGTAAAAGCACAGAAGATAGTCAATTTTGCAAAATAGGAACAAATTTTGAAGGCTTATACTATTTGTTTTTGAGACTATAAAATGTGTAAATTTTGTGTAAGGATTGACATATACATCAATGAAACAGAATAAAGTTCATAAAAAACACAACATATGAATTGTAATTGATTTTAAATAATAGAAATATAGTAGGGAAATTATAGTCTTTTAAACACATGATGCTATAACTTAGAAATCTGTTTTGGGATAAAACAATTTTTCTACTTTTACCTCTAATACACAAAAGTTATCTTGAAATGAATCAAATATATAAATATAAAAGCTAAAACTGTGATTTTTTTAAATGAGAAAATATTTCTTTTAGGAAAATGTTTTTTTAATTATTTTATTTTTAAAGTATAGTTTATTGATTATGCTATTATAGTTGTTGCATTTTTTCCTTCCCCTCTGCCCTGCCGACCACCTCCCACCAGCATTCTGCCCCCCTTAGTTCATGTCCATGGGTTGTACATGTAAGTTATTTGGCTTCTCCATTTCCTATACCAGTCTTAACCTCCACCTATCTATTTTTTACCTACCAATTATGCCTTATTCCCTGTACCTTTCCGCCATTCTTTCCCCTCCCTCTCCCTGCTGATAACCCTCCACGACACCTCCATTTCTGTGATTCTGTTTCTAGTTGTTTACTTAGTTTGTTTTTGTTTTTATTTTAGGTTCAGTTGTTGATGGCTGTGAGTTTGTTATCATTTTACTGTTCATAGTTTGATCTTTTTCCTTGATAAGTCTTTTTAACATTTCATATAATAAGGGCTTGGTGATGATGAACTCCTTTAACTTGACCATCTCTGGGAAGCACTTTATCTGTCCTTCCTTTCCAGATGGTAGTTTTGCTGGATAGAGTAATCTTAGAAACATAAACCATAGGAGAAAATAAATTATAATTACTCAAATTTTTAATTTATTAAAAAAATTTAAAAGATTTTATATATCTATTTTAGAGAGATGGGAAGGGAGGGAGGAAGAGAGGGAGAGATACATGGATCAGTTGCCTCTCACATGCACCCAGCTGAGGATCTGACCCATAGCCCAGGCACGGGCCCTGACTGGGAATCGAACCAGCAACTCTTTGCTTTGCAGGTTGGCATTCAATCCACTGAGCCACACCAGCCAGGACCGTAATCAAATTTTTAAAGATTTTCTCTTCTAAAGTCACTGTGAGAAAAATAAAAATGTAATTCATAGGCTAGAAGAATATATGTAAATTGCATTTGAAAATAAGTGAATAAAATATGCTTAGCATTATTATTCACTGAGAATGTAAATTAAATCCCATTGAGACACACTGCTTACCCACTAGGCTGACCACAGTTTAAAAGACTGAGAAGAACAGGTGTTGGTGAGGTCCTGGAGAAAGTGGAAGTCTCATATATATTGCTGGTGAAAATGTGGAATGATGTAGCCATTTTGGGAAGTAGGTTGGCAGTTTCCTATGGAGTTAACCACGTATTGGTCACATGACTTAGGTATTACACTCTTGCTTATTTACTTAAGGGAATGAAAAACATATCAACACGAAGACTAACACATAAACTTTTAATGAAGTTTCACCCATAATATCAAAAATATGGATGCATGCCAAATGTCTATCAGCAGGTAAATTGAAAAATATTTACCATATAATGGATTAAAATATTCAGTAATCAGAAGGAATCAATTTTTGATACACATGGAAATATAAATGAATCTCAAAGCATAATGTTAAGTAAGAGAAGCTAGTCAGCAATGACTCTTTGCAAGAAGGTTTTCCATTTACATGAAATTCTAGAAATAGAAAGCTATCATTACAAAAAGCACATCAGTGTTGCCAGGGTCTGGGTAAAGGGGAAGGGATTCATGTAAATAGACAAAAAGAACATTTTTGGAGAGAGGGCATTTCTATAAGTATTTATATTTGTCAAAATCATCAAAATTATACTTAAAATCATTGAATTTTATTATATGTAAATCTTATCTTAATAAAATCGACAAAAATATAACTTAGACTTCCACATGCAAAAAAATAAATACATTTAAACACAGATCTTATGCCCTTCAAAAAATTAACTCAAGATGGATCATGGTGTTAAATGTAAAATTCAAAACTATAACTAAAAATAACATAGGAAAAATTTAGAGGCTAGTGAAGACATTTTAGACATAACCAAAGGGCATGATCTGTGAAAAATAATTGACTATATGAAATTCATTTAAAATTAAATACTTCTGCCCTGGCTGGTGTAGCTCAGTGGACTGAGCAAGGGCCTGTGAAGCAAAGGGTCACTGGTTCAGTTCCCAGCCAGGGCGCATGCCTGGGTTGCAGGCCAGGTCCCTGGTGGGGGACACATGAGAGGCAACCACACATGAATGTTTCTCTCCCACTTTTTCTCCTTCCCTTTCCCTCTCTCTAAAAATAAAAAATAAAATATTTTAAAATTAAATACTTCTACTCTGTGAAAGATACTGTCAAGGGAATCAGAAGAAAAGCCACAGACTGGTAGAAAGTATCTGCAAAACACATAACTGATAAATCACTGTGATTCAAAATATACAGAGAGCTCTTAGAACTGAACAATAAGATCAGTTCTTAGCATAAGGAAATTAGCATATCAATTTAAAATGGGTGAAAAATGTTAATGGGCACCTTATCAAAGAAGATATACATGTGCAAAATAAGTACATGAAAATATGCTCAGCTCATATTAAGACAACAACATGATGATACTACATACCTATTGGAATGGCAAAAATCCAAAACCCTGACAATGCCAAGTATTGGAGATGATGTAGAAAAACAGGAACTGTTAAAATTTATTTATTCATTTTTAAGTTTTATTTGTTTGACTTTATAGAGAGGGGAGAGGAGAGTGAGAGAGAAATATTGATATGAGAGAAAAACATTGATCTATCATCTCTCGTATGCATCCTGACCAGCTACAGAACCTGCAACCCAGACATGTGCCCTGATAGGAAATGGACCGGGGACTTTTTACTTTGTGGAAAGATGCTCATCTGACTGAACCACACTGGTCAGGGCAACAGGAACTTTTATCCCTTGCTGGTAGGAATGCAAAGTGGTATAGACGCTTTGGAGGATAATTTGGTCATTTTGTATAAAATTAAACATGTTCTCTTCATATAACCCAGAAATTACACTCCTTGATATTTGCCAAAATTAGTTGGAATTTCATGTCCAAAAAAACCCCATGCATAATGCTTATAGCAGCCTTATTCACAACTGCCTAAACTTCAAAGCAGCAAAGATTTATGATTGCCAGACTTGAAAGTAACTTTGGTAGGTGAGTGGATAAAGAAATCGTGGTAAATCTAGACAATAGAATGTGATTTAATGCAAAAAAAAGATATTAAGCCATAAAAGGACATGGAGGGACTTTAAATGCATATTCCTAAGTGAAAGGCTACATACTTTATCATTCCAACTATACGACATTCTAGGAAAGACAAAAAACTGTAGAGACAGTTAGAGGGTGACTGAATGCCAGAGGCTTAGTCTGATGGGGCTGGATAGGTGGAGCAAGAAGATTTTGGAGGCAGTGAAACTATTGTGTATGATACTACAATAGTAGAGATGTCTTTATTTATTTGTCAACCCCATAGATTGTAGAACACTAAGTGTGCGTAAACTGCAGACGTTGGGTGAAAATAATGTGTCAACACAGATTCATTAATTACAACAAAAGTGTACCACTTCAGGAAAGGATGTTGATGTGGGAGGTTGTGTGTGTTTGTGGGGGGCAGGGTGTATGTGGGAATTCTCAGTACTTTCTTCTTATTTTGCTATCACCTAAAACTTCTGTAAAAAACACTGTCAATTGAAAAATAACTATTATATAACTGTTTAAAAAATGAACTTAATCAAGTGATTTAGATTTATAATATATGTGGAAATAAACTGTATATCAACTATATATCATAAACTATGATATAAACTATATATCATAAAGGATGCAAGAGAGAAAAGGAAATTTACTCTAACAAAGATCTCAGTCTGTAGGAAATAATACATTATTTTAAGGTAGGCTGTGATAATTAAAGAGGCAAATTGTAAACCTTAGAGCAACTATTTACAAAATAAAAGATATGTAGCTAATAAACCAATAGTCAAGAATAATGGAATGTTAAGGTAAGTAGTTAATTTATAACAAAAATTGTAAAAGAGGAAAAAAGAACCAAAACCAGCAGAAAACAGATAGGACAAATAGAAAGTAAATGTCAAGACAGTTGAAAATGCAAACATAATTATAACAACATTAAATATCAATGGGAAAAAATGTCCTAGGTAGACACAAAATACATGAACCCTAAAAGAAAAAATGATAAATTGGATTTCATTAAAATTAATAGCTCTGGTCTTCAAAAGCTAACTTAAGCTTCAGTCCTTGAGAAAATATTTGCAATACATTTTTTTGACAAATGCCTTCTATTTGGAACATATAAAAACACTGTTAGAAATCAACCTTTGCTGATCAATTTAGCTGTTATAACAAATGATACCCATATTTCAATGGCTTAAAACATTTAAAGTTAGTTTCCAGCTCATTTTACTGATCAAGTTCAGGATGTATTAGTCAAAGTCCTCCAGACAAACAGAGTCAATAGGATATTATATAGATGTACAGACAGATACATAGATATAATATATAGATACATAGTTATTTTAAGGAATTTGTGAGATTATGGAGGGTGGCACACAAGACCTGCAGTCAGTGAGCTGGAGACTCAGGAGAGCCAATAGTGTAGTTTTGGTCCACAGGCCCACATGCTCAAGACCCAGCAAGAGGTGATGTTTTAGCTCAAGCCCAGAGGTAGTCAGGCAGAAGAATATTCCCTCTTATGTGAGGGAGGTTGAGTCTTTTTCTCCTACTTAGGTCTTGAACAGATTAGGGATTGGATGGGGTCAACCCCCATCAAAGAGGGCAATCTACTTTACTCAGCCTGCTCTTTCAAATACTAATCTCTTCTTCAAACACTCTCACAGACACACTCAGAATACCATTTAAGCAAATGTCTGGGCACCTCATGGCCCAGTCAACACAGGGCAATGGCAACTCTGCTCCTGTGCCTTTATCGATTGAATAATTGACTGATTTCTAGAGAGAAGAAGGGAGAGAGAGAAACATTGATTTGTTGTTGCACTTATTTATACATTCATTGCTTGATTCTTGTATGTGCCCTGACCAGGGATCAAAACGGCTACATTGGTGTATTGGGATGCCACTCTAACCACTGAGCTAGGGCTGGGCACAGTTCCTTTTTTATTCTAGGATCCACACAAAAGGACCGACACCTTTCTGAGACTTGATAATATTGAAGCAGAGAGAAAAGTCAGGAGACCTGGTAAAACCACACAATCTCTAATAAATCTTTTGCTTTGACTTTGAATAATGGCCACTCTTCCCACATTTTATTGTCTAAAATGAGTCACATGATTAGGCTGATATAAATTGGTGAGGAAGTACAGTTATACCACAGGAATATACCCAAACATATGAAAACAAATGCGGATAAATAATTCTCCTATGGGAGACAGGAAAATTGGGGAGAGTAATTCATTCCATCATATTAATTATACAGTAAAACAGGCTGTCCTATAATTATCAAATACAAAATAGATAGAAAAGTACTTTAGTGTTAAGTGAACTTTATCTACTTTATTAACTGTGAATTGGACAGACCTGAAATAACAAATAAATTGATCAAAAATAATTTACTGGCTAAAAAAAGCAGGGCATCATTTAGAATATAAAATAGAATCATAAGAAGTACAAAATATGGTCCTTGATTCATTTGTATGTATTTATTTAGTTTAATTGCCATTTTTATACTATTTGCTATGATATTAATAAATATTATACTACTTAGTTTTCTTGGCACTGTAAAACTGAGTTTGTTGTTCTACTTCTGTTGAAAAGATAGAAACTACATTAATTGTAGTATTACAGCTAGTTACTAATGGAAGCAGGGTCTTACTATATCTAGTTTATCTGTGGGTTAATTCTATCTCACTATCTTTATCTCTGGAATATATACAGACTGGGATGTTTTAGAAAATGTTACATTAGGCCCATTTCTGAGGCATATTGACTAAGTTAGATACAAATTTTCACATTCCCCTTTCATAAACAGAAAATACGTAACAGAGACAACTCATTATTTTCCCTCACTACTTCTGTTTTACCTTTAGAACAATATAATTCTTCAAACACCCTGAGGCACACACATGCACAGACTGACACACACACACACAGTTTTAAGGTTGCATAACCTGACATTTGATTTTCCAGCTTCCTTTGTGCCTGGGCATGGCCGTTTGACTATGGAAAGCAAGTAGAAGTGATGTGTACTATTGCCAATCCAATGAATACTGGTTTTCCTTGCATTTCTTCTGCTTACTTTCTCATTGTGTAGAAAATGATGAATGTTACAGCAGCCAGTGACATTAGACCTGGAGTGAAAAAGCAGAAAGGCACCTAACAAGGGTGGTGGGGCCTTCATACATAACCGGAGTCCCTAGGAGTCCCTGCGGAGCAAACCTGCCTACCCTCCCTGGACTGCTCACTGCCACTGGATTGTTTTGTGAAAGAGACTGAAAAAAATTATCTTGTTTGAGCTGCCATAGTTTGGGTGCCTCTTATAGTAGCTTAGTCTATATGTAACCAATTCATAGACAGCTATGTAACCTGGTATTATATGTGAAAGTTAAATTGGTTAATTGGATAGAATCTACCAATGGTCAAGAGCTAGTAGAGTAGATCTTGGAAACTGACTGCCTATCTGATCTTTCTTATCAGTTTTATTGAGTCTGTATGCCTATTGACAGGCTCTTGGTGGTCTAACACAGGCCTAAATTATCACACACACAGATTTAATCAAGTGTGCTCATAATAAAGTAATTTCTAAAGCCAAAGGTTATGTTTATTTAATTATAAAAGAAGAGAACTTGAGTTGGTTTCTTCAACTTTTAACCAAGACCCTGAAAATTCAGAATGAGAACTTGGACTGTAATTTTTCCAGACTTTCTCATTATTGTGCAGGTGGTGTACTAGTTGCTCGCAATATAGGGAGGGCACTGGTAAAAGTGGTAAACAAATAGGAATTCCTTAACATGAGAAACATCTCTAGTTTTCCAAATCCAAGAACATCTGATTTTATTGTTAGCCTGAGAAGGCCATTCATGATTTCTAAATAAAGTTCATGTCCCAACATCCTGTCTGTACCTTCCACATACATTCCTACTAAGTGGAATTTCTACCTTTGAATAATTAGAGGATTTATTTTCATGATATTTCATTAGTGATTTTTTCCAGCCCATTTATCTGTATACTGATGCTCCTTCCCCTTTTATAACAATAGAATTCTTATTAAAAATGATGGGCTATATCATCACTTTCAGGAAAAAATATATTTGTTTTCATCTCCAAGCCAGTTGCAGCTATTGTAGCTTTCAAGTCAGATCTCAAGTAAGACTTTCACAGATAGCCTTCAAAATAAAAGAACACTGCTTTTCCATCATCCCCAAAGTCTCTATGACCTTTAAGTGAAGTGAATGGCACTCAGAGAAGTTGTAATGAACACTGGCTCCAGTGTTATGACATTTCTATTACCTCATTGTTTGATCATTTCTCTCTACTCTGCTCAAATGATGCCTGTAGTTTACTGTTTCCATTTTTCACCTTGTGATTTATCTGGTGTTATTGAGGACACAGTCTGTTTACTGTAACGGTGTTTTTATTATCCTTGTCTAAGGATGACTTTATGATTATGTGTTCCCTCTGAGTCTTCTCTAAATTCTTTGTTGCTAGCATTGTACACCATTACTTTAGCTTATATTGCCTTATGACATACTGCTGAATATATTGCTGTACAAAGAGTATACAAATTTCTTTCTCTCCCTCCTCAAGTTTTAATTCAGCAATCAACTTTCTTGGGGAGTGGTTTACTCATTATATTAAATGAAGGTAATGTAGATCCAAGAACCAAATACAACTGATGAGAAAATCACAGAAATAGAAATATTACACATGCACAACTTTCCTGTACTTTTAAACTCCCAGAATTTTCATTTATTTTGTAAATGGAAGGGTAAACCTAAAGACTGTCTTAAAATAGTTGCACCACAGACACCTTAATGGGATGTGAATGTGATGCTGTCAGGTTACATTTACAAATAATGTTATTTCCTAGACAATTTTATTTTAGGGATTTGTACATGTTCTTTTTACCTGTGCAAATATGTAGTTTAAGCCAGGATATGTCAATAAGAGTGTCCTGTGGATACGAACATGTTATCTGATAAAAATTCATGTGAAGCTATTTGCTCATGGCTGAACATAGAGACAGGCCAAAGACCATTGAGGAGGAAGCAAATCCCAAGCATTTAGATCCCTCACCATACTGAGCACATACCTAATATCGACACACCAAAACAGCACAGTATATATTTTTTCAAAAGATCTTCAACTGTGTAATGATCAGTAAAAACTATGGTCTCATAGAAATGATTTTTATTTTAAAAGAACCCAGCTGTAGATCTGCTCATCATTGTCCTGCCTAGAAAAATGTGCACTCATTTCCTCTCCAGATTGGGATGTGCAGATAGCTATTCCAAGCCCGAGTATTCTGGCTTAGAATGTTCCTGAATACTTTCCTCAGATCGAGGAGACTGCCTCCTACAGTGCTTAGGAGCATACCTTTTCAGGTCA
Organism: Carollia perspicillata; assembly: GCA_004027735.1. Taxonomy (NCBI): domain Eukaryota; kingdom Metazoa; phylum Chordata; class Mammalia; order Chiroptera; family Phyllostomidae; genus Carollia; species Carollia perspicillata. The sequence goes on from PVKM010018267.1 coordinate 9,736, forward strand.
GAGAGTAGATCAAGGTTTAAATGTGGCCTCTGCTAAACCCCCTTGCTATGTGTGAGTATGGGGATTACAATAGCACCTGCTTCATCGATGTCATGTGAAGCGTTTAGTACATTACTTAGAAGAGAAACGGTGGTGCCTGGGAAATGGTTGCTTTTGGCAGTGGCATTACTTGCCTAATAAAGCAACATGTTCCTGCTTTCCTATACCCTAGTAATCATCCATACCTATTTCTACACCATTGGAAGAATAATATGACTTCATTTTTCCATTTAGGCATATTTTTAGTGCATTTAGCCAGTGTGGGCTCCTGCTACTGGGTGACCAAGGCACTGGTTGGCCCAATATTTACAAACCTCATAGCATAAATACCTTCCAGAATTGTAAGGATTAGGCATCAATAATATATTAAAAAAGAAACAAAAGAAAAAGGTACACTTACTACATATTATTTATCTAAGGATACAGGAAGTATCCTTAAAAATAATGAGTAATGTAATCTTCTATGACTAATTTGATAACTAAAATCTTTAAGCCGTGGTGTTAGATCAAAGCAGTGTGTAGATTATTGAAATAAGTTACTAGAAAATACTGTAAAGAGAAAACAACAAGAAATATGAAACATGAAGATAACTGTTTATTTTTTTTAAGTTGCAGAGCTTCCAAAGCAAGCACAAAACCAGTCTCAGCAAACCAGTATTAACCTAATAAATAAGGTTTTTGTTTTCAAATCAGGCTTAAGGTTTCCAGATTAATCTAAGAAGAGTTTATCCTATGATTTTATAGCTATTAGAAGAAAGGTAAAGTTACTCGAGTGCCAGAGAGAATTAACGGTTGGGAAGTTAGAAGGCAGAAGATTAATAGTGTGTAGTAAAAGCCCTGTGCTTAATTAGTGAGCAAACTGATGTTTCAGGTTCCTCTTATTTTATGAGAAAATTGCTTTATCCAAACATAAGTTGGTAGCAACACTTTTTATTGTTAAAGATATAAAGATTATTATTCACTTTTTAAAAAATGAGTAATACATTCCACAGTGTAGAAAATTTTTTAAAATATGTGCCCAAAATATACAGTGGAATGCACATCTCTTCATAATTCCATTCACCCATTTTCTTCCAGTCTAAACCTGGTCCTAGTTTTGTTCCATCTAGTTGGATGCCCTTGAGCTCATCTCTTGCATATTACTGAGGCTGGGGTCCAAGACTCTTTTAGCTGTATGATATTTGAAACTGGAATCAGGATATTTCACATCAGCATTCAGTACTGAGGAAGTCCATACCGTGCTGGACTTCCAGTCCAGTTATGTTATACAGGTAGAGTAAGATGTATACTGACAAAAATAGATTGCCTTAGTTACCAGGCTATAGCCAGTTGGCAGGGAAAGTTCTATCTTGTAACTTCTTAGGAGGAAGGCAGCCTGCAAGGTATTGATCTTGAATCAGTTAACTTATATATCTCAGAGTATTTGCATTCCTATTTTTTTTTTATTTTAAAGTCTCCCCTCATTGTTCTATTTAGTAAATGGTCAATACTATTTCTGGGCCTGAGTCCAAATGCCTTGAACTTTACTTGATTGCTGATGAATGCAGTAGTAAGAAAACCTCCTAAAATATATTCTTACAGTACATCAGAAATTATATTAATCACATTACTTGCCACCTACATTACTGACATCTGTTTATACTCTACTACATACATGCTTTCTTCATAATCTCATTCATTCTCAGGGCTTTAAGTTCCACGTATATTCTATTGCCTCCCAAATGTACACTTTCAACCCAGAAGTATTCCTTGAACCTTGGACCGATGTATCTAATAACCTACTTGATTTATTTACTCGAAAGTCAGAAATACCTTTCTAAATCTGACACTTGACTTATCAAGCTGTCTTTTATCAACAGAAGAGAGCTTTGTTGCCATGCCAGAACAAACTCTAGGTATCACTGAGTTATTTTCAAGTCTGCTGAGGACTTCCAGGTCTTCATTTATCCTTAGCTCTTTGTTAATAAAATATGTTTTCTACTGCTCTCATATTTTGGGTTAGTGAACATAATTCATTTATTATTTTAATGTCATCATATAATTTCTAAATTACTAAATTAATTTATAATTTGTTCCTTTCTATTAACATTGACAGTTAATATATAAGTTTATTTTGACTTTAGCTATGCCATTCAAGAATTTAGAAAGCTCAGTAATACCTGTCTCAGTTTTCATTTTCCAAATTTAGGAGTTCAGCTATTCATTCTCTTCTTATAAGACGAATCTATACTTTTCCACCCTCACTCATGATTCTGAAAGTCTTTATTAAATATTTTTATGAATTCATTGTTTTCATTTCAGAATATAGTACAAATTCTTTCCTAGGTGTAGACATTTCACTTAACAAAGTAATAAAGATAAAATATATGTTTACCTTTGGTTTGATTTATCATTTCAACGATATCTAACAGTTTGTATTTTTACTGGAATCAGCTCATTCCAAGAGAATTATAACACAGAAAAATCTATAGCCAAGCTTCCTCTATAGTGTCTCCTGAGTCACACTTTCAAAAAAATCTATATATAATAGCTTTATTGAGGTACAATTCACATACCATATAAGTAACCCCTCTATGTTTCTTACTATATTCAGAGTTATGCAACTACCATGTAGTCAAGTTTAGAACTTTTTTACTACTGCTAGAAAAATTAATCTTGCACACTTTAGAAGCAATATCCCACTTTATCCCAAAGCACCCCTCCCCAAATTCTAGGCAACCACTAATCTAATCGTGTCTGATTGCATCACTATTCAGGAAACCTCATCTAAATGCAATTATACATTAGATACTCTTCTTTGACTGGTTTCTTTCATTAACATAGTGTTTTCAATTTATGTTTTAGCATGTATCAGTACTTCATATCTCGTTATTTCTGAGTAACATTCCACTGTATGAGCATAGCATTTTTTTATTCTCAGTTAATCAGTATCTGTCTTGTTCTCACATTTTGGATGTCAATAGTAATATTTCATGAACATTCTTGTACAAGTTTTTGCATGGATATATGTTTTTATTCCTCTTTGGAATACATTGTACTTAGGAGTGAAATTGCTAAGTCATATGGTAACTCTGTCTAATCTTTGAAAGAATTGTCAGACTGTTTTCCAAAGCAGTGGCATCATTTTACAAAATTGCTAGCAGTGATTGAGGGTTCCAATTTCCCCCCATTCTTGCTAGCACCTTTTATTACCTCCCTTTTTGGTAATAGCCATTTTGGTGGGGATGAAGCGGTATCTCACTGTGGGTTTGATTTGTGTTTCTCTGATGCCTAATAATGTTGAGCATCTCTTCATGTGCTTCTTGACCATTTGAATGTCTTCCTTGGAGAATTTCTATTTAAAAATTTTGCCCATTTTAAAATTAGACTTTAATGGAATTTATGGAGTTTAAGATTTCTTTATATAATCTAGATACAAGTCACAATATTGTAGTTCATCTTTTTTCCAAGGAAAATATCTTTTCCAACTTTGAATTTACTAAATTGAAGACTTTGATAGTGATTGGGAAAACCTCTGATGATTTCCCTCTGAATAAATAACAAACATGCTCACTGAAAATACTATAAGACAGGTAGTAGTAAGTATAAACTTATGACATCAATTTAAAGTATGAAAAATGCAAATATACTTGAATTTACCAAGCTTAATTATAACCATCAATTACTCAGTGTTTTCTAAAAATTGATGATAAAGAAACAACATTTATTTACTTTGAAAGCTGCTAATGTTTACCCAAAATTTTGTGATATATGTGTGAAGCAAAGAGTTGTTACTATTTTGCATACATGTGTTAGCATTAGCATTGTGAGTTTTTAAGCATCCTAAAAGAAAATATACTCCCAAACACCCCGAACCATCTTAAAAGAAAAAAAAATACTTCCCTACAGAGTAGAAGATACGTGGGTACATCATCCTTATTGATTAAACAAGGATAAACAAATATCCTGAAAATAATATTAGAAAAATCAAAGTTCTTTTCCTTTTAAAGATTTTATTTATTTATTTTTAGACAGAGGGGAGGGGAGGGAGAAGGAGAAATATCAGTGTGCAGTTGCCTTTCACATGTTCCCTCCTGGGGACCTGGTCTGAAACCCAGGCATGTGCCCAGACTGGGAATCCAAGTGGTGACCCTTAGGTTCACAGGCCAGCTGCTCAATCCACTGAGCCACATCAGCTAGGGCTCAAAGTTTTTTAAAGGATTTCAGACACAATAGGTAGCAAATTCAGGGTAAAAGGTAATGGCAATGTTCATTTTTTTTGGAAAAATATATGGTTTATATATCCCCAAATTTTCCAGTTTGATTTTATTTTTTTTTTATTTTTAAATTTTTTTTATTTATTTATTTTTAGAGAGAGGGGACAGGAAGGAGAAAGAGTGGGAGAGAAACATCAATGTGTGGTTGCCTCTCGTGTGTCCCCTACTGGGAACTGGCCTGCAACCCAGGCATGTGCCCTGACTGGGAATCGAACCGGCAACCCTTTGCTTCACAGGCCCGTGCTCAATCCACTGAGCTATACCAGCCAGGGCTCTAGTTTGATTTTAATTAAAAAGTTTTAAGGTTAGAATGAAATACTGACTTGCTTTATGCACTTGCAATTTATTCATAAGAAATTGCTCTACATGATACATTTTATAGTAATGTTGGACTGCTTTGGGGGTCTGTAGTTAACCTTAATTTTACATCCATTAGTAATATTATCAGTGCCAAAATACTAATTACTTTTTTACATATGTGTGTTAACTTTGGTAACAGTCCACATATTCTTGTTGCTTCCCCTTGATTAACACCTTTTAGGAACAAAAACAACTGTGGCACTAGAGGTGTTCAGATTTTGTCAACCTGAATGTTCTAGGTGAGAATGTAGGCCCATGTCTGCCGTAAGTGGGTGTCTCAAGGCAGAGGACAGGAGCTGCAAGAAAAGGCTATGATTTGTTGTGGTAGCTGATGAGGCAGAGCATGTTAAATGTGCTTGGGGAACAGAGACATTGTATTGATAAAGAGAATTTCAGTTTCACTTTCCTGCTTTACCTCTTCTGTAAGATTTAGCTCAAGTTCCCTTTCTTTTAGAAAACTCATGAGTCCCATGAGATTATTTTTTTCTTATTTTTGCCTATAGCACCTTGAGTTTATCATGGTCTTAGCACTCAATATGGCATAGCATAACTGTGTTTTTGCTTGTTATTTGATTAGACTGTGATCTTTCTAAGGTATAAGACTGTTAGATTTATTTTAAATATGTAATGCCTAGAATAGTGCCTAATCCCTAAAGATATTTTAAAATATTTTTGAGTGAAAAAAATACATGATAAGAAGCTCTGAAATCTTCCATGCCATTTGATTTTAACTATAATTAAATTTTTAATAAATAAAAATAAAAAAGATTACATAGAGGTAATTTTCAAAACTAATCAGGATTGTTTTCTTACAAGAGTCATTAAATCAACTCACAAACCAGAATGCTTCTAGATAACAGAAATGCGTTTTGGGAGGATGAGAAACTGATATACCGATATACATTTGGATACACACAGTGACTTAATGTATGGTTAATATACTTTACAAATGGCAGAGGAACTTCATGTATCTAGTTAATATTGACTTTCCACAGATATGTGGATGTTTATTCACCTGATAGTCTGTCAATGTTCTGCTCTGACCACGAAGTGAGACATGCTTCAGGTCAACTAAAATTCAAGGAGAAGAAAAGACCATTTGGCACATTAGTTATCACTCAACTGTCATTACCATTCACTTATGATCCAGTTCCTTTAATTACATCTTCATTTCACTACATGGGCATAAAGGGAAAAAACTTTTTTTAAACACACACAATTTCCTGATTGGCCTCAAAAGACTTGGTTGTTTTTTCAATATTTGGCACATCCAGCTTTCCTTAATTGTGTGTTTCTGAGGCATTTTGCCTACATTTTCTGAATTGAAGTAAAAGATCATGGATAATAAAATAGTGACAGCCATTTTTGCTCTTATGATAAAGAAATGAAGAGGCATTTGAAAAAATTATTACTGAGAAATGTATTTAAAGAATTTACTTTCCATTTGTAGGGTCTCAAGAATACAAATGTTAAATAGGCATTCCTCCTAAGATTCACAAATGGCCAACAAACACATGAAAAGATGGTCAAGATCATTAATCTTAAGGAAACACAAATCAAAACCACAGTGAGGTAGCAAGGTATTACAAAAACAAACAGACGAACAAAAACACCAAAATAGCAATGCAATAAAGTAAAAAGAAAACAAAAAATGTTAGTTAGAATGTGGAGGAATTGAAACCCTGATATATTGCTGGTTGGAATGGGTCAGGCTGTATATAAAATAGTTTGGTGTTTCTTCAAAAAAAATTAAATATAAAATTACCATACTGTTACTGAACAAAATTTGGGGTTTGGCTGACTAGCACCACAAAATGCATACTCCAGAGACAAAGGCTGTTGAGAAAGGAAAGGTATTTTTATTTGGAAGCTGACAGATCTGGGAGAATGAGGGACGCCCTCTCTCAAAGCTTACCGCTTCCACAAAAACCCAGGCAATACCACGCCTTCCTCAGTAAGGCCAAAATGAAAACAAAACAAAAGGCAGTGTCCAAAGTCCTTGCTCCCTTTTAGAGTAGCATACTTTGGAACCCAGTGTGGCTACTAAGCAGTCATCTAGATAATTTAGCTTGTTCATAGCTGCAGTTCTGCCTCAGGTTCCTTTCTGGAGGCTGCACGTGATACTGGCGGCCACGACCACGTGGTTGCTAGATGCTAAGCTCAGGTGGCCCATGGAGAAGACAGGCCAGTGCACCATCCCCATGTAGGTCCTGTGCAGCCAGCAATTAGCAAGAGAACATTTTTATTCCCCTGGGTTTATATTAATTTCAGGTGTGGTATGGATCAGTTACTTTCTCAGAATGACCAATTAACTTCCCAAATTTTTGAGTGTTTTGGGTACATCCACCACCTAATCCCTTCTTTCCCCTGGCTAGACTGACAGGCCTCTTTGGTTCAGCAGCTACCCCTGCTGTCATGTTTACTTCTATTGGGCATGTAACTGCCTTTTTCTAGACCCACCACCAATCTGGTATTGGAAAGGGGTGGGAGGACTTCTGCCTCTATCCAGTTATCTTGTTAACCTTGTGCATGTTCAGTGCACAAACCTCCCCCTGCCACCACATGGTCAATGGAGGTGAATCCTGTGGCCATCTGTCAACTCCACATCTCCCATGCCCTAGTCTCTGCATGGAGTGAGTTGCCCACCCTTGGGGCCAACTGGCAGAGAGCAACTGGACCAAAATCCTAAGCAAAGGGACACTGGAAATCCCACACAGCCCCTTAGGCAGCACCCAAGTACCGTGTCTGAGGCAGCACCTAGGGAGTCCTCAGTGGGAGGGGCGGGGCATCTGCAACTGGGAGCAAGACCTGTGCACTGGCGGAATATCTGTGAAGCACGAGCTCAGTTCAGAGTGGCCTCACAGTCCTGTGGAATTGCTGTGCAACGCAAAGTTTTTGCCATGGCTCTGGGCTGCTTGTGAAGGCATTGACAGGCAGCATGCCATGCCCTCAGTGCTAGAATCTCCAACCTCAGTCCCCAAGGAGCATGGTTTGGCACAAAAGTGGCATTCATTCCCATGCTCTAGCTCCATCTTCTCTGGTGGTGCCTTCTATTCCCCACCCTCAGTCTGCTCCCAGCAGTTCAGAGAGGCTGTCTATTGGTATCAATATGACCCTGCAACTTTCGGTATATACTGTAAAGAATTTGGAAAACAGGCATTGAAACAAATACATGTATACATATATTAACAGCAGAAGTATTCACAACAACTAAAAGGTGGAAATAGCCCAAATGTCTAACAAAAGATGAATGGATAAATTTTTATAGACATGAAATATTATTTTGACGTAAGTGAATGATATATTCTATAATGTAGATGACCCTCCAAAATAGTCCACCAGTGAAAGAAATTAGACACAAAAGGTTCAATATACTTTTTAATTCTATTTATTTGAAATTCCCAGAATAGATAAATTGGTAGAGACAGAATACAAATTAGTGGTTTTCAGGGAACGGGGGAAGGAAGAAAGGGGGAGAAAATACTTAATAGGTAAGGGTTATACAACGGAATGATGGCAGCGTTTGGAGCTAGGTAGAAGTGCTGGTTGTACAACATTGTGAAGGTACCAAAGGCCACTGAATTTTTTCTCTGAAATGGAAACAATACAAATGTTAGTGAATATTTCTTTATTAACTTACGGGAACAAATGTAAGGGGAGTGATGGCAAAGTTTAGAGATCTTAAGCTTATTTTTAAGAGTAAGTTGGTTTCTTTTTCAACTAGTTACTGAGTCTTAGGAACTTTGATTGTAGGGTTTGAAATGAGTTGAAACCACTCTAAATATAAAGAGCAATGAATGCCAAAGGCATTTTCTTTTAATAACAATAATAATGAATATCCAGAGAATACATCTTCAGGGACCAATTCCATTAACAATGCCTAAAACAATAATACGTTCATTTCTATACATCTGCTCAAGATTACTTAGGGAAGGGCTTCTCATTTTCACTTTTCTCCTAATAAGCAACCTTTGAATTGCTAGACTGAAAACAAAATGATATTTCTCCGTGAAGCAAATCACTTTCTGTTTTTCTCCAAATTTACTTTTTATACAAGCTCACCCGAAACGACATATCTTACCCTAATCTGCCAGCCCCCGTCTTCTTTATGGGGCTATCACCATAATAAAACCCTCAAGGAATGATTTAACTTCATAATTATAAGGACTCGAGAAATGATTAGAACAATGTTTTCTTTCTCTCTCATTTTCCCCTTGTTAATTCTCTAGCCTGCAATTTGCTTTTCCTTTAATGTTCACTGTTGGGGCCCCGTACGGCCCCCTGGTAGAGTCGGGACGAGGAGTTTATTCGCGCTGCAGAGCGGGGAATGTCTGCACAGCAGCAGGATGAACAACCATGTTGAATTGATTGCCGGCTTGCTCTTCCCATTTCCTTTCAAAGTTTGTTTCTTAAAGACCTGTAGTGACAAATATTAATTTTGACGTTTTGAAAACCATCAACAGCTATTTTCAGAGGTGGTTTGGAAAGCAATCATGACTAAATATATCTGTATATGGGACAACTACATGTAGTTTTATGGCCATGTAAACTCATTGACATTTTGTCACAGGGATTACACTGAAAACAATGGATTACATATCTGTGTCTGCCTGTCTTTTCTTCACTACAAGTGATACTTTGTTGTGGAGAAGTTTTTGATTTTTGTAGATTGTAAAATGAACTAATACACAAATAGTGGTGCAGTTAAGGAGAAAACAGGTACATTTTAAGATGGACTCAATGAAAGCTAAAAAATGAGGTTTTTAAGAAGTTATGAAGAGAAAATAAACTATTAAATAAATATTTTGGGGAGAGTTAGCTATCTATTTGGATCAAAAATAATATGAATCCTTTGTATAATACTAGTGTATCTAGTATACCAAAAATTGAAGATGTTCAAATAACTTAATGTGAAAAATATAAAAGTGCTAGATCGTAATATAAGAAAATCATTTTATAATTAGGGACAGGATAGATTTTTTACTTAAATTTTGGAACTATAAAGAAGCTTGTTGGACTTGGCAATATAAAGTTTCAAATAAGCACTTAAAACATAATACAATATGAGACACAGGTTGAGAATAGCTATCAGTGAAATACTTGCTTAATAAAATATTATCCATTATATATAACTAACTTTTAGATATCTATATATTATTCCCCAGCAAGAGCAAAGTATGCAAAACATGAATGGATAATTGATAATGCTTAGTTTTGTGATAGGTCACATGAATGGTCAATGGGTACTTGAATAAATGTTCAGACTCACTGAAAATCAGTGAAAGGTACATTGTTTTAAATCAATGAATAGCATTTCTTACATATTATATTAGAAACAAAGGATTTATGATATGTAATATTTGATATGAGTGGAAACGTTTTTATTCATTTCTGATATAAATGTAAACAAATATATCCTTTTTTAGATCTATTCATGAATAATTATAAATATTTAAATGCTCAAAACCTTAAATCGGAAATTTTTTCCAAAGTATTCAAACTACACAAATACTTATAGGTGTGCCTAAGAGCACATATATAAGAATATTCAGGGTAACCTATTTTAAGAGGAATTTTCAAAAGCAACATATGTCTATTCATAATAAATGTCTGATTAAGTAATGGTGCATCAGCACTACGGAATACTCTTTACCCTTTAAAAAGAATGACTTAGATTTATAATAATGTGGAAATATAGTCAGTTTTTGTTCAATGTGGGGATTTTTTTTAATTTGAAAAAACAATCTGTGATATGATTTCATTTTTGTTTAAAATCCATATAACCCTGTGAAAAATAGTATGTGTGAGCACATAAGAAGTCCTGGATGATTATTCAAAAATTATCTATGATAAACCAAAGAGAGTGCATTGGGGAATGGTGAAACAGGACATTTTAGCTAATATTCACCTCTACCATTTGACATTTTTATAAATAAGTAAATGTAAATTTTTAAAGTTTAAATACAATAAGTATAATAATAAGAGCAAAGAAAGCAATAGAGATGTTTGAGTTTCAACTTTGGCATAATTGTTGAGATTTTTCTTTGCGATAGCATGGATAGAGCTGGAGAGAATTATGCTAAGTGAAATAAGTCAGGCGGTGAAAGACAAATACCATATGATCTCACCTATAAGTGGAACCTAATCACCAAGACAAATAAATGAGCAAAATAGAACCAGAAACTTAGAAATAAAGAACGAACTGACAGTGACCAGAGGGGAAGGGGGAAGGAGATAATGGGGGAGAAAAGAAAAAGGGGCAAGCACAGGAACAGGAATAGAGGACTCATGGGCACAGACAATTGGGGGTGGGGATTGATTCTGGGAGGGGTTGGGGTAGGGGTGAGTAATGGAGAAAAAGATAGGATCACTGTAACTGAACAACAATAGAATTTGAAGTACCTCTTTATATAATGGTAGGAAAGTGTATTCTAAAACTAAGTATATAATTGATTTTCATATAAATCATTTTGAATATATGTTATCATATACTAGCTAATATACAAAAAACAGCTAAACAAACAGATCCCTTATAACAGTATACTTACTAGTATAAACACATATGTGAAAACCATGTACAAATACCAAAGACTTATTTTAACATGAGACTGAATGATTCTGCATGGTCAGAAAAAAGTAGAGTGCACTCCGAGTTACAAGTTCAGGCAAGGTGAAAAGCAATAACGTTATTTTCGAAATCCAAGGATATCTGCAACACTTAAAGATTACTTTTTCACAAGGTGCATAATTTCTGTTTGTTTTTTATAATTTTTCCAACACTTCAGAGGATGTGTGAGTCTATATTCCCACGTGGAAGTTTTGTCTTAGACACCTTGCAATTTCAAGCTCTTTCATAGGAACACACGCAGAGGAGATGCCTAGAGTCCTGTCAGAATGCACTCATCTTATTTTCATCTGTAATGTGATCATGAGGTTAGTTTGAAAAGTGGCTGTACTTTAATCGCTTTGATATTAAGCCAACTAAATATTTTGGAGAGTTTTTAAAAGTTTGTGGATGTTCAGTTACAGTTGTCCCATGTTTCTCCCCATTGCTCACCCCTACCCTGTCTCCCCCAACCCCCACTGTCAATCCACCCCCCATTGCTTGTGCCCATGAAACCCTATTCTTGTTCTTTTGCTTGCCCCTTCCCCGTGTTTCCCCTGTTGTCCCCTCTCCTCCCTCCCTTCTGGTCACCGTCAGTTTATTTTTTATTTCCAAGTCTCTGGTTCTGGATCTGCTCTGGGAGATTATTGAGATTTTTCCTTCATACCCATTTATTCCTTTATCTCGGTCATACAGTTTTACTCATTTCCATGGATTATGTGCCTTTTTCCCACAAGCACATTTATTATGAAGTGTGTGAATCACTACTCAGTTGGACCTCAGAGCAAGCAGGACATCTGTTATTTAGTTTTATAGCATTAAATGGACCTATCACTTTTTGCAATGCTTTAATCAACTTAAATGGATCACCATAATGTTCAGGACTGAATTAAAATGTCATTGGCATTCAAGACTCTTCTTTATATAGCTCACATAATAACACCAAGTTACATCCCTGCTTGTCTTCTAGTTTATTTATTTATTTACTTATTATCACTCAAAGGCCATGGTTTACAATAGGGTTAACTTTTGGTGTTGTAATTTTACATGTGTGGACAAATGTATAATAACACATACCCACCATTACATACCATACAGAATGGTTTCAATATCCTGTAAAACTAAAATCCTTTGTGCTCCATGTACTTATTTCTCCTTTTTCTAACCACTGTACACCTCCTATCTTTCCAGTGCTTCCATAGTTTTACTTTTTCCAGAATGTTATTTAGTCGCAATCATTCTGTATATAGCCTTTTCAGATTGGCTTCTTTCTCTGAGCCTAAGCATTTAAGTTTCCTTCATGTCTTTTTATGGCTTGTCAACTTAAAAAGCTATTAACTTTTCAGTGCTGAATAATATTCTTTTGTGAATGTACCACAGTTTATTTACACTGTGGGTGTACTAATAATATTTCATTGTGGATGTACTACAGTTTATTTATTCACTCACCTACTGAAGGACATTTTGGTTGCTTCTAAGTTTGGTAATTATGAATAAAGCTGCTATAAATGTCTGTGTGCAAGCTTTTGTACAGAAATAAGTTTTCAGCTCCTTTTGGTAAATACTAAGTAGCGCAATTACTGAGTTGTATGGTAAGAGAATATTTAGTTTTGTTGCAACAGCTAAACTGTCTTCCAAATTGGCCATACCACTTTTTATTCCACCAGCAATGATTGAAAACTTGTTACTCCCCATCCCCCTTGTCAGCACTTAGCATCGCCGGTGTTATGGACTTTCATCACTCTAATAGGCGTGTAATAACGTTGTTTTACTTTGCATTTTCCTGGTGACATATGATGAGTAATATCTTGTTATATACTTATTTGACATCTGTATATCTTTTTATGAGGTATCAGTTAAGATTTTTGGCCCATTTTCTAATTGCTTTCTTTTATTGTTCAGTTTTAAGAATTCTTTGCATATTTTGATAGCAGATCTTTATCAGATGTGTCTTTTGCAAATATTTTCTCTCAGTCTTTAGCTAGTCTTTTCATTTCCCTGACAGTGTCATTCAGTGAGCAAAAGTTTTTAATTTTAATGAAATCTAGCTTATTATTTTTTTCTTTAATGGATCATGCTTTTGGTATCATATTTAAAAAGTCATCAGTGAATCCAAGGTCATCTAGATTTTTTCTTGTGTTATCTTCTAGGAGTTTTATTATTTTACATTTAACTTTTTGTTCAGAGTTTCATTTTGAGTTAATTTTTGTAAAAGATATAAGTTCTGTCTAGATTATTCCTTTTTTTTTGCATGTGAATGTCTAGTTCTTACATCACTATTTGTTGAAAATAATTTTGCTTGTTTAATGCCTTTATTCCTTTGTTAAAGATCAGTTGATTGTGTCCAGCTGGATCTATTTATGGGCTCTATATTTTGTTTCATACACCTATTATTCTCTTGACAGTACTTCGCTGATGTAATCATTGTATCTTAATAGTAAATCTTAAAGTTGGGTAGTGTCAGTCCCCCAATTGCTTTTACTTCTTTATGTATTGTTGCCCATTCTGTCTTTGCTTCTCTATACAAACTTTATAAACATTTTGTCAATATCTACAAAACAACTTGGTGGGATTTTTATTTGAATTGCACTAAATCTATAAATCAAGTTGGGAAAAAATGGACACCTGGACAATAATGAGTTCCATATTGATAAACATGGAATGCCTTTGCATTTAATTAGTTCTTTGATTTTTTCCCTTGAGTTTTGTAATTTCTCTCACTTAGATCAGGTGCATATTTTGTTGGGTTTAATTCTAAGTATTTCATTTTTTTGGATGTGACTGTAGATGAAATTGCGATTTTAAGTTCAAATTTCACTTACTCAATGCTGGCATATAATTAAGTGATGTTTTTGTATGTATTAATCTTGGATTCTACCACTGTTGTAAATTTTTTTTAGTTTCAGGATGTTTTCTTTCAATTCCTTCAGATTTTCTGCATGGACAATCATGTCATCTCTGAATAAAAAGTTTTATTTTCACCTTCTGACTCAGTATAACTTTCTTTTTCTTTTTTTGTGTTGTATTAGCTAGGATATTCACTATGAGGCTGAAAGCCAGTGGTGAGAGGGGAACATCTTAACCTCATTCTTGGTCTTGAGAACGCCTCTAGTTTTTCACTACAAGTATGGTATTAGTTGTAAGTTTTTTGTCAATATTCTTTTTCAAGTTGATGAAATTCTGTACTACAGCTAGTTTACAGAGAGTTCTTGTAATTCAATGGGTGCTGGATTTTGTCAAATGCATTTTTGCATCTTTTGAGAGGCTTGTGTTTTTTCTTTGTTGTTGTTGTTGTTGATTTAATGGGCTACATTGATTTTGCAGCCTTCTTCGGGACCATTGATTTATATATTCCTATGGCTTTAGAGAAGGAACATGTATTTCCATTTTGAGGTGTGGGCCACCTAGGTAAGGCTCAGGTAACAGTTCTCTAAAAAACTAATTAGTTGATATTCAGACAAATATACATGTACAATTTAAACCAATAATTTAAACATTTGCTACTAAAGTTTCAATATACATATAAATAGCCCCTTTTATTTATCTTTCACTGCAAATCAGAGTGTATGCAATTTTTCCCATATTTGAGTTCATCAGTTTACTGTAGTTGAAAGAATTTAAAATAGAAGCCATTATCCCATTATAACTTTTCTATAGTCCCAAGATTTACATGAATTTTTTGTAGCAGCAGGATGATGAGCTATCCCTTAGTGATTCATATTACAGCTATTCATTGGTATAAGTTTAGATGAATATCTCTTAGAATTGCATATATACTAGTTCATGGACATCAAAAACTGAATGTGTACTTTTATTATCCTCATATCATTTCTTCCCACTTCGGAGTAAGGGTAGGCAAGTATTTGGCACATTAATTTAGCCACGAAGCTGACCTCCAACTAGATTCCACTTTATATTGACCTTACATACAATTATTTTGACATGTCCATTTGAAATAATTGTAATTATCTTTCCTAGCTTCTGCTATTCATTAGATATTTTTTTGAGAATCAAATAAATATCAGATGTTGATTACTCTAGGCAAATAGAATATGGCAGCAAGCAAATTTGTTTTTTCTTCCTTCAAGGATATTATACTTTAGAAGGAGTAGGGAGCATGCAATGAAAAGTAAAATATAAATATGTAGTAAAATGGATGATAAGAAGTGTTAGAAATTATTAGGCAAGATGAGTGGGTTGAGAATGAATGTGAAATGCCATTTTAAGGAGGTCTGCAGAACTCTGTGATAGGAGATATTTGAACTCTGGAGATATTTGTGGAAAGATCTAAAAAAAGTAAAGAGGGGCCCCACTTGGACATTTGAAATTAAATCATTCCCTGCAGAGGGAACTATAGTAACAGTTCAGTGGCTTCAAAGAACAGCAAGTAATCTAATGTAGGTGGAGTAAAATGATCAAAAGAAAGAGAAGT
>PVKM010018268.1:0-25184 GCA_004027735.1 Carollia perspicillata
GCTGTAAAACTGCATTCACTCACCTTGTAGGGCAAAAAGAGAGCTTGCATCTGTGGCTGTCTCAGATGGGGCTCCTGTTATTGGTCTTAAGTATGACCTATAACCTTTTAAAATAGAAGCCATGAAATACAAAAACGCCTCTTGGATTTCCAAATCTATCATGTGCAACCTCTTTCCAGAATTAAAATCATAGTCATTCATTGATAAGTCCATTAGTCCATCATCTCTTGGTCTCTGCTGCACTGTGAAGAGATATAGTATTAGTGTTTTCTCCAAACTGTCAAAACTAATGTTCACAATGGTATCAATATAAATTTTTTGTACATGTATGTCAAGTCATTATGCTGCACACCTTAAACTTATACAGTATTGTATGTCAATTATATCTCAATAAAATTGAAAAAAAATTTGTTATGTTTTCAAAAGGGCTCAAGATACCTCAACTCTTGTTTATATAACTTCATAACATGTAAGTCCTAGCAAAGCTTTCCTTATCATTTTTTTCGGCTCTGCTGAGTACATTTTATCCAAATTAAATATAAAATAATTTGTTTATCTGACTATACTATCAGAAAAAATGTTCATACTCTGAAATAACTATATGTGGATTCACAAATGAAGATCATGACAACAATAGTCCTTCCTTCCTTTTCTTAAAAAATGTAAGTGCTTATAGGAGAAACATTCTGGGATTCAAATATAAAAATCAACTTTTGCTCTTCCTGAAGAATTCCATGCTAAAGCCATTAGGTAGTAAAATAATAAATTTACAGTAGAGTAAGACCCTGGTAGACACCACCTAGTTAAGTGATCAAAGTGAACTCATTTATCAATCACGGAACACACTGATAGAGTGCTCAGCTGACAAGGGTGCTATGAAAGGAACTCAGTGTCAGTCCTGCAATATTCCTGTCAAAGATGCATGATCTATCTTTATCAGGAGGACACTCAGACGAACGCACATCATGCATCATTTTACAATAGTATCATCTTCAAAAGTGTCAGGAAAATAGACAAAAAAATTAAGGAATTGTTTAGAGAAAAAGATACTAAAGAGACTTGAAGCTAAATACAACATCCAATTTGGAAATGGATGCTTTTGCTATAAAAACCATTATTACGGTAATTAGCTCAATCTAGTCTGAAGGATGGCTGTAAGGCTAAATGTTAATTTCCTGATTTTCATGGTTACATTGTAATGATGTAGGAGAATGTATTTGCTGGTAGGAAATACATTCCATTTGGAGGTGATGGGGCATCTATTCTCAAAGGGTCAGGAGAAAAAAGTCTGTGATTGCTTCAAAATTTCAAAAGTTTTTAAAATATGAAGAACAGTGAATCATCTGAGTCTTTTGGAGTTCTTAATGTCTAAAAAAGTAGAAGTATTAGAAAGAATGTGGTCATTTTAAACTGATAAGAACAGATACTACACTTGATCTTAGCCAAAAGGCCGAGAAGCAATAGAGGCATACATTTTAATCATGAGCTTCCACTGTATGGCCTCTAAGAAGGTACTCTACCTCTCTCAACCTTCTTACCCTCATGTCACAGTTGCAAAGATAAAACAATGTATGTGAAAGTGCTCTGAAGGTATAAAGTGTTATACAATCCTCAACTATTAGTATTGTTTAAAAGTCTATAGTTTTAAATTTTAAGATTCTGCCCTTCAATCGAGCTAGCTGGGCTTTTTCACTCATTTTAATAATACTTAAATGTTGTTACAAAAGCTGCTGGACTTCTCAGCTCTTCAACAGAAGTGCATGCACCTTTAGAAAGCAATGTAACTGGGTAGCTTAAATAAAATTCCATAATACCTTATTTGTTCTACAAGATAAAATCTAATCATTTGATTTCATTTTTTAAAAATATCCCAATATTTTTGAGTCACTTCCAAATTGTCTACCTGTGGTGAGGTTTACTTTGTAAACATTGTCTTTCATTTCTACTTCCACATATACTGCAGGCAACTTGAACTCTCAAGGATGTAAGTCACCTCCTATGTTTTTATATTTCACCTAATACATAAATAAGAACCTCAAATATCACTACACAATTAATGACCATTTCTTATACCATAAGTATTAAATTATGGGCCCTGAATGGACTGTTGTTATAAAATATCAAGAGGATTAGATAAATCAAGATTTACTTCTTCTTAGTAATCCTGGGTAACTGTCAAGATACTCTTACATAAGCTTTTTACTGAACTATTTCATATCCTAATCAATTTTCATTTTTATTAATTTCCTAATGCTCTTAGCACTTCGAAGTAAGCACAGTATTAAGATCCCCTGAAGGTGAAAAGCATATGACCTAACTCTCGCCCCACTGGAAATCAGCATTTTCTAATGTAATTTAAACCATCTGTATTAGATCTTCAAAACTGACTTTCTACTCCATGTATGAAGGAAGTATACAAGGAGAAATGCTTATTGTTTTCCTTGCATTTCAGTAATGGTAAAATTAAATGACTGCCTTAACCTCTTTTTAATTTTATTATTCTCAGATGGTTCTATAAAAATGTAGTATCAAAAATAAATTTTATAAATCTCCCATTCAGCTTCTAACAAATTTTGCATTTTTGCTTTTTTTTAACAAAAAAGGCAAATGCTTGTTTGCCTTTAGATTACAAAACGCTTTCCTTTAGATAAACATTATTCTTTTACAAGTAAGGAAAAGTAACTGGAGTCCTCTTCTCAGATTAAATCACTTCCTTTAATTAAGTTAGACACTTACATTTTGCCAATTGCTGGTGCAAATTATTCAGTGTGTTCATCAGATTTTTACAAGGTTTCTTTGGGAGTATCTTCCAGGGTACATTTTTCTTGTCACCAGTTCTGAGATTAAACGGCAAAAATAATATATTTGTTAAGATGGACCTTTTTCGGTGGAGGGAAGGAGGGGAAGTATATACTTGATATATATTAGAAAGAAAAAATAGAAAACACATTAAACAAAAAAATAAAACACAAAAATATTCTAGTTAACAGAGAAAAATAATACTGGGGTAAATTGGGATGTTGAATATTTAAAATATTTAAAATATCAAGTATTAATTTATATAAGGGTGAAACCATGCAATAAATATAGCAAAAAATTTTGTAATTATGTTGGTACTGAGTAAATTCTACTTGTATTGGAATCATGGTAATCACTACCAAACTTGATGTGGTGGTCATTACTCTCCAATTCCATTAAGATTCTTTAGATACCGAAGTATTGGGAAAATCCTACCATGTGGAATTTGTTGTTGTTGTTGTTATAGACTCTAAGATGGCACTGCAGAGAAACTTCCAATGAGCTTATCAGAATACTTTGGTATATTTAAATATTGTTTCTTAGTTTCCTAAAGGTGGAATTTATTTGTTTCTTTCAGAAACAAAATAATCTATATTAAATTAATTGAATAAACTACAACAATCCAAAATACTTTTATAACCACAAAGGAGGACATGTGCTCGAAAGTGGTATCTTTGTTTCTACAGCACAGTTCCATCACCTCCTTCAGTACAATTATGACAGCACAGTTTTTCTTTAAACGTCTATGGGGTAGGAGAAGAAAAGAGTGTGGTGATGAAACACCGGAAAGGTTTTGGACCTAACTATAGCTTTGCTTATCCCATTCTTTATTAAGTCTTTTTTCCCTGTTTCTACAGCAATGGATACTCATTTCAGAAAACCTGAAAATGTACAGAAAAGGGGAAGAAAAGTATCACTCACATTCTAACCACCAAAGACAATAACTGCACAAGTGTGGTGAAACTTGCTGAACTTTTTTTTTTATGTTCCCTAAACTTGCCACCGAAAGAAAAAGGGCAAATATCACTTTGAAAAACTAAAAAAAGAAAAAAGAGTAGATGGGAAAGCTAAAGCTGACAGAGAACAACTGCCTTGGAATCCATCCTATCTTTCCACAAATGAAACTAAAAATACCGATAGGACACGGTCAAGTTGCAGATGTCCTCCTTGTGAAGGTTTTATTTCACTTATAATGTGACCAGGAGCATGGAATCCTCCTTTACAGCGAGAACCTAGAAATACTATTTGCGCTGTTTTCATGATAAAACTTTGCAACACAGCACTCCCACCGTGCCTTACTCGCGGTGTGCATTCTGCCTTGCTGGACTAGATTGTGAGCCATTTGAGAAAAGGGAGTATTACTTGGTTTGTCTTTTTACTCCCAATGCCTAGCAAAAAAAGGTATTCAAGATAAGTCTGTAGCATAAATGAATGAAAAATATCTTATCATTTCATTATATCTAATTGTTTATTCAAGTAATTAACTTCCTTCTTGTACCCTTGATCTCTTCACTTTACAGCGTGGCTGAGTAGGACAGTTTTATTTAGTACCTGAGTTTGGATCTGTGATAGCCTTCCACAATGTCATTAGTGGTAGCATCATTCACAAGATTACTATTACATAAATAGCCAATAATTAGTGGTAAATGTATTAGCTTAGAGTCAGCCAGTGATGGTTCCAAAATCCAGTTCTGGAAGTATAAGTTATATAGCTTTTAATAAATTAAAATCTAAGCTTTGTTGTTCTTATCTGTCACAGGCACAGCATAATAGGAGATAACTTAGGCTATGAAGACAGCTTAAAGCCTTGCACGTATCAGATGCTAATTTCCCTTTCTTCAGAAATTTCTTGGCATTCCTGTATTATATGTATCTAAGAATCAGAGAGGGAATAAGAAAACCAAAACTCCCATACTCGGAATTTGTTTTTCTTTCAAATTTCAGGTTGGGGCTCCAGAAACTCTGGATGAAAGAAGGTAGACAGTTATTAGTTTACTAGGTTAGACCTTTCCCAGGTTTGTCAGGATGGTAAGTAATGTCAAGAAAGAGGAATACTGATGAGTGAAATCACCCACGTTTCTTTCATTCTTTAACTTATTAGTGATCAAACAGAAAGAAAAATAATAATTAAAAATGCTTTTAATAAATTGAGGGAAAGAACAAAAAGAGGGAAATGTAATTTATTACCACAATAAATACAGTATATACTCATTTACCACTCTTTATTTCAATTTTCAAAAACTTTATGTCATGTAACATTAACAGCTGGCAAGGAAAAAAATATTATTTTAACATTTAAAGAATTAAATATTCCTGGTAAAGAATCTTTGACTCTGTCGATCCCATACACAAAGTGGCTTTTACGCACAAAGTACATCCCACATGTTCTCAGTTAGGCTTTCTCTGGATAAAAGCTTTTTGACAGCACACATACTTCATAATAGAAGACTATTTTTTTGCTATACTCTTTTAGGTATCTGAGGTTTTGACATATGACAAAACTAGAATTAATGTAAGATTTCAGAATTAAGTCAAGAGGCTTTAATATAACATGCATATTTAAAAATGAAGAAAAACCTGTTTCCCATACACATTTTTAAGTTCTTAAAAGGCACACTAACTTTTGGGCTTTACTGATAGACTAACGTAGTTATTTTAAGTATGTTCTGTGGGTTCAGTGTGGTCACTGCATCGATTTCCTCTTCCATAAATAGCTTAAGTTTGATTAAACTGAAAATAAGGGATAGAAGAAAAACATTCAGTTATAAAAAAAGGTATAAGCAGCCATGGCTGGGTGGCTCTGTGGTTGGAGTATTGTCCCGAACACCACAAGGGAGCAGGTTTGATGCCTGGCTGGCGAGCACAGGAGGCAAACAATTGATATTTCTCTCTCACATCGATGCTTCTCTCTTCTCTCTTTCCTCTTTCTCATCTCCCCACCTCCCTTCCCTACTTCCCTCTTGCTTCCTCTCTTTCTAAAATCAGTAAATATATCCTTGGGTAAAGATTAAGAAAAAAAGCTATGAACATATAGCTCCAGCAGTAGAACTTAAATATTATTCCATTAAAAGAGGGAAACATAAAATCCTTACACTCCTAGGGTATAAAAAGAAAACAATTATGTATAAAAGTTATTTAAAATTTTAAAACATGACACTAATTTTGCTATAAAGAATGAGTATTCTAATAGTATTACACTACTAGAAATAGGATTGAAATGTTAATCAAGGAATAATATTTTAATTCAATTTGTGTTTCACCCATACTCATCTGACTAAAGGGAAATAAACGTTTTCTAATCTCAATTTCCCTTCTGCTAAATTTCTTGGTAAGTATAAGTTTATAATGTTTCTTAAATATTTAAAAAGCTAAGGATGAAAGGTACCTTTTCTTTCCAATAAAACCTCCAATGCCCTAAATCTATCCCATTGAAGTATAGTAAGAGCTGATTCAAAGATGGTAATAATCTCAAACACAACACAATATAGCTAAAGGAAAATTCTAATAAGCATTCATAAAATAAACAACTACATACATTATGAAGTAGATTATTGGGTGTAGACTCACTAAAATGTACTTACTGAGAAATGGTGTTGGTATCGAGGTCAACACAACTAACATCTGGTGGAGGGTCATAGAGATCAAAGTATCTTGAGTCAATCCCTACTATGAATGGACACGGTGCACTCAAGACGTCAGCTAAAGCCAGTGGGCAGAGAGGAACATATGGGCATGGCCAGTGGAAAGGGAATATCATCTTGGATAAACAAAAGATAGGAGAATATTTAGCTGTTTGACACTGAAGCATAATTTATCAGCATGCACATAAAAATGTCTTTAAAATATTTATACCTAAAGTCTAAAATGAATTAAATAATTATAACTAGTGTCAATGCTCAGAAAATTTAGATTGTTTTCACAACATGAAAATTCATTACACTCTGAATTTTAGTTAAGGCCTTGAAACTGAAATGGCCTTGAATTGTATGTTTCGCAGTAAGAAACTGTGATACTCACAGACACTAGTGCTTCTGTCACACTAGTAAGCACAGAAGGCCGTAAGGAATGGATGAGAATCTTGTGTTCTGTTACTGCAAACACCAGCAGCGTCACAGCATTTTCAGGGCCTAAATTCTGAAGTAGTGTTGAAAACTTGCCACCACTGTCAATCCAAACAAAAATATGTAATTAATAAAATAAAGATCCAATGATCTCATTACCCAAAATAATAGAAAAGAAGTTCATGACTAGGGTAGGATTTGTATTGTATATTCAACTTTCATTGTGATGGCTGATCTTATGTAGAGAAAATACTGCATCAGAAACATACTATGAAAACAATGACATTTAATGAGGTTCCAACATCATTCAATTCTTCTGCATTGTATTCAATATGGAAAATAAAAAGTCATCTGCTTTCTTTTACGTAGAAAGATCTACCATGTAAATAATGTCCAAATAAAGAATTTAATTTAGAAGAGGAATGCTTTGATTGAAAACAATACTTTAATGAAAGTTTTGGCTCATCTTCCACTGTAATAATCAGAAAAATGACATGATTTTCTGGCTCACCTTAAAGTAAAAACACATATTAAAATTTAGATTTATGAGCAGACAATACTTCATATTGTAATGATAACAGTAATATGCAATCAAGAGTTACCAAGTGACACACACATGCAAAGCAGATTTATAACCCGAACTCAGACGCTCTGTGTAGTAACAAAATACTGGGTTGATGAAGTCAATAATCCAGTAAGCCAACCAGTATTTTGTCTATATAATGCTAAATAACTGGCTTCACTGAATTAATGTTTTTAAAAACTAAAGCAAAACTATTAACAAAAGTTTCTTGGAGAAATGAAAACATACGTCCAAAAAAACCCAAACAACTTATGCATCTTCATAGCAGCATTATTCATAGTAGCTGAAATGGCCATCAACGAATGAGTGGATAAATAAAATGTATTATATTCGCATACTGAAATATTCGTTGTACACAAACAGAAGTGAAGTACTGACACACACTACAACATGGATGAACTTTGGAAACATTATGTTAAATGAAAGAAGCTAAACACAAAAGGCCAAATATTGTATGATTCCATTTATATGAAATGTTCAGAATAGGCAAATCTGTAGAGACAGAAAGCAGACTAATTGTTGCCAAGGTTGGGGAGATGTGTGCGTTTGTGTGTGTAGGGATGGGAAAAACAGGGAAAGTAAACTGCTAAAGCATATAAGGCTTCTTTTCTGAGAGATGAAAGTGTTCTATACTTGATTATAGTGAATACCCCTGTGAATAAACCAGTGAACTGTACAATTTAATTGGGTGAATCGTATAGTATGTGAATTATATACCAATAAAGCTATTAACAAAAAAAAGTCCTTGGGTAATTTAGAATTGTTTCTACATAGTCTTAGTATTTCTAGCTTATTTTTGGCTTAAATAAAGGTTAAGAAAACACTGGTCACTCCGGCAGAGATCTAGTGATGAAATAACCTGCAATTCTTACAAAATGAATGTCAAAGATGGCACACCTAGTCTCCCTTAGGTAGATGCTACAGAATAGCTTAATTATATAGTAACTATTTCTCTGCTAGAAAAATTATACGCAGCTGATTAAACTTCAAGAAATAATACCATAGAAAACACATTTAATAATTTCTCTGAAATTTTAAGATGATGAAATACATTGTTCTATCCCATTGTTTAATATTCATGAGCATCTTTTGAGGTTAATTGGAACTTAATTGCATTTGAATGTTCTTCAGAGGATATTTAAAACTAAAAATAACTTTTCATAATCTACATCCATATGTGCCTATGATGTAGTAGTACTTGATGATAACAAATGGATACATAAAATACCAAACACTACTGTAAAACTCTTTTTTAAATGAACATTACTCTAAATACTAAGTAAAAGGAATTTAGATAAGAAACAGTTAAATGAGAAGTACTTCTATCAACATTTGAAATTTTACCTAGGAAAGAGAGAAGATATTTGAATGTTACTTTAGCTCACACTAGATTTAGAGAAACAAACAGAAATGAAGTTTTACTTGCCTTAGTGGAAGAGGAGAAGAAACAGGCTGACTGAGAATCAGATTATCATGTGGTGATAACTGGAAGAGATTTGAAATAAAGTATATGAAATATGTTTATTTTAAATATAAAATAAAGTATTTAAAACACCTCTTTGGTAAAAACACATAGACTAATGATGATGAAGTTTCAATACATTCAGTCATTATATAACCATGTACGAAGATCCTGGAAATTATGTCCTGATCGCTGACCTCCTCTGACTACTAACTTCTATTCTAAATTCTCTATCCTTCTTCTGTTCCTCAATATTTTCCTGATGCCGTTTTAACACATCTCTATCAAAAGACTAAATTATTCATTTCATAGCATAAAATCAGAGTTAGCAAACCTATGGCCTCCAGGGTAAATCCTGTGTTTATGTTAAGTTTAACCGGAACTCATCATTTACTGCTTTCTAGCTGCTTTTGTGCAGTAATAGCAGAGCTGAGCTGTGTAAACAGAGATAGTGTGGCCTATAAACACTAAAATATTTATGGTTCAGTCCTCAACAGAAAAAAATTCACCAACTCCTGCTATAAAACAAATCTTTTATGTGCATTCAAACTGAGTGTGCTATATATATTCTGGCACTAAACATCAAGAAGTAAAGCAGGGATGATATATAAATATGCAGACTGATTATGAAACTTACCAAATGATATTTTTCTAGACATTTTATCTGTATCAATATTATGATGCAATTATTTTTCCACATTTTCAAATTTATGTAGGTTTTCACAACTTTATAAATATCTGTTTGCCAAATGATTTCTAATTTTGAATAATACCCTATTAAGGGCTGTGATAAATACATAAAAACAGAGTGATAATTGCATGAAAATACTGTCTTATATAAATCACTTCATAAATGATGATTAAATAAGCAGAAACTTACATTCAAGAGTAAAAGCAGAAAAAATATGAACAAAAAAGGAAAATTACAGTCAACTGGGAAAAGTGATGGGCAAAATAATTTATGTTCATTTTACATTTGCCCTGCCACAAACATATGAGCATTCCTTCCTGCAGTACATGAAAACACACAACTTCTACTTCTATATTTTCTCATGTACTTAGCTTAGGGAATAAAGGCCAAAGCCACAGAGGAACTTTCAAATACCTAGAACAAATTTAAAGAAAGAAGTTCCTTTTTGTGTGTTCAAAATGTCTACTGCCTCCTACTTCTTTAACTCTGCAACCCTTTATTTAAGGGAGAAAAAGTAGTCATCTGAGAGGCAGTTAATAAGACAGTGAGGGCCTAAACTCCAAAATGAAATAGCACCTTGCTCTCTTTTGATCTTATTTGAGTATCCCCCCATTTAAAACTGTTATTCTTGTTACATGTTGATAGAACCAAAATGCACTCAACAGGGCATTTACACCAAAAAAACTTACCTGAACTAAAATTCGTGGTCTCTGAGGAGACGGAAAAGGAACTTTGTGCATAAAATGAGAAATATGCCTTAAAAACAAACAACAAAAACCAATTGATTTCAAAGTGAGCACAATATGCTACAAAGATCAACATGTCTCCACAAATTCAAGTTAAGTCAAAAGCTCTGTGAACCTGTAATTTCTACATCCTTGCTACTACAAAAACAGGTAAACAAACAACCAAGTATCATTTGTCCCATTAAAGCTGCTTGTATCTAAATTCAGTTACTTCTCATGTTAATTGTTCACATTCAACAATGTGAACAACATTGTGAACCATTGTGAACATTGTTGAATGTGAACAACAATTAATATGAGAAGTAACTGAATTTAGGTACAAGCAGCTTTAATGGGACAAATGATCTTTATGTTAAATGTTTATGTCATGTGACCTCAAAAGCCATTTTAACTTTTACCTCTCCCTAAGTAGATAATATGCAACATATTGGAGATGTGGACATCAACAAAGAAGCTAATTTATACATTTGTAATACATGTTTTAGTCAACTGCTCATATTTGAAAAACGAAACACTATTTGGACTGCTCCAGAAAAATGGAAGAGTCTAACTGTTTCTAAAATGAACAATATACAGACAGTCCCTTTTTTTCACTGAGCTTTGTTTTACTGCACTTCATAGATGCTATGTTTTTTACAAACTAAATGTAAGACCTTCCACCAGTAAAAAGATCACAACTCACTTTACTGCAATACTTGCTTTATTACAGTGGTCTGAAATGGAACTTGCGATATCTCTGAAGTATACCTGTACTTTCTATTAACAATAGGTTAGAAATCCTATTGCTGATTTTATGGGGGGTTTTCCCAGAAGAAAATGGATAAAAAGCTAGATTGATGTGTTTTGTTTTGAACACTATGGAAAAGAAAAAAGGCAACAATAGTGAAAAATCCTGTCTTTCTTTATTTTATTTCTGCATTACTTTTAAACATTATTTCAAAATCATTTTGGTTTCAGAACTGGGATAATTTCAACTGGATAAAGAACATTAGAAATTTATCAATTTTACAAAAATGTTCTGACTGCATGCTATGTATAACACTGCCAGAAATATGGGAATTATTAAAAAGGCATATATCACTACCACTTTACACCATGAAGGTTCTCATAACCTAAGAAAAGAAGACAAGGTGGATGAGTTCCAGAGGACACACATTTGCTTGAATTATCTGAAGTATTTATAGCAGCAGAAAACAAAGTGCGATCCATAAACATCTAAAGATCTCCAAGATCCACTCATGGGGGATCTGCAAGGCGAAAACTGCTTTTATAATAAGATTTTGTTTGCCTTTTCCACTGTGTTGGTATTTGCACTGATGGTGCAAAAACCATTGTGGCTAAAACTGCTGGCATCTCACTATCAAGGCACCAAACTGTATTAGTATAGTTTCACTTAAGAATGTCTTTGATCAAGCAATAAATATTATTAATTTTATTAAATTTTGACCCTGTACATTTTAAAAAATAACCTGTGTGATGAAAGGGGAAGTATGCATAAAGCCCTTCTGCTACGCGTAGCAGTGTGATGGTTGTCCCGAAGAAAACCACCTGTGCCATTAGTCCACAGCAACGTTTGGTCCATGCCAAAAGGTCCCTAATATTTGGTTCTATGAAAAATGTCCAAGAGCATATTTGGTACATGACAAATTGTCCTTGATATATGGTCTGGTCAAAAACACCTAAACCTGTAACATTATTTATGCTTTTGGTTTATAGGATTAATACATAAAAAACACTACTGAATTTTATTGACCTAATAATTGTGTTGTGGCTATACTGTCAATAATAACCATTTTCACCTCAATAACCTAGCTGGTAATGGCATACAGGGCTAGGTAGTTGGGTCAGTGTGGACAAAATGCCTCCATGGATGCTTTGGACAGGACCAAATGTCTGCCAATCCCTATGATAAAGTCCACAAGTCCAGGTGCAGTGACAAAAAGGAAAATCCACAAGTTTCTGTAAACACTATCCAAATGCCCTCCCTCTTCCACCTACTTATCTGTGTGAGGCCAGGTTCATGTACTTTAACCCAAACAACATATCACAACAGATTAAATACAGAAGCACATATGAGAACCTACCTGTGCTTAATTAATCCAGACATTAGATTTGTAAAAATGTAAAACAATGTCATTCTTCTCACTATTTTTTTTTGTTTTGGAAAACAGTTATCCCCCCCAAAAAAAGATATTTACATTAACATGTAATAAGTTTTTAAA
The DNA here is from genome assembly GCA_004027735.1 of Carollia perspicillata. NCBI lineage: Eukaryota > Metazoa > Chordata > Mammalia > Chiroptera > Phyllostomidae > Carollia > Carollia perspicillata. The sequence goes on from PVKM010018268.1 coordinate 12,565, forward strand.
AATAATAAATATTTTTAAAGTCCTCAGTTTTAATTTCTATTATAGTAAATATCAACAAATATAACACACAAAATAAAAGCTCTTTGGGGATCCTTGGTTTTTAGAGTATAAAGGGGTCCTGAGACCAAAAGATTTGAGAACTGCTGTATCAGACACTGAGAATAATAAAGTGCCAGGAAAAAAATTAAAGAGTAGTCCTGTACACCAAATGTTCTTATGATAATTCTATCACTTCCCAATTGTCATTCGAGTCAGAGAATTCTGCCTAAGAATACAAAAGAGCTTAAGTGATAGATGGTATAAGTAAGCAATAGTCAGACAATGGAGCTAATTTAGATCTCATCTGCATCAGATCTTACCGCATGAAACATTATTCAGCTTGAATAACCTTAAAGTAAATCACTAAAATTTTAAAAAGAATACACAATGCACTTACTAATTCTTCCTTTAAATTCACGATAGCTAAACACAGTAAGAAATATTTTTAAAGGTTCATAATAAACCCAAATTATATGTAAAATAAGAATTACAAGACTATTTTTAAAATTTCAATTAAAATCTCCAAATTTCACAAGAACATTAAAAAATGAAACACTTAATTTTGTTAGAGATAAATTTATTTAAAACAACTGTAAAAGTATAACAGAAAAATATTTCTGATTGAAAAAAGCAAATTCTTTTTTCCAAATAACTCCTGACAAACCTAGTTTCCACATAAAATTTACCAATGTAATTAAATTACCAGTACAAATATACCACACATAATGGAAAGATCTGCCAAATTTTGAACCAGGAAGGCTTCTAACTTACTTCTCAATTGGAAGGACATGAGGCCCAGAGATGGAGTAACGATACAAGAAAGTCAGAAATTTCCTGAATGCATCAAAAAAAGGCCAGTGAGAAAGAAGACAGATGCACTTGCTAGTGTGAACTGTTTTGGAACTGTCAGACTTCCCATCTGCCGATGATGCTAAACCCAAAAGAAGTCTCTGTTTTTCTGTGAGATTCTCCTCAGGATATGGTTCATAAAACTGAATAGCAGCACCATAGACCTGCAAAACAAAGTAGTATGTTTACTAAATACACCTTATATCATTTATTCAAATCGTATCATTAGTTAAGTATTTAATGAATGAGCCCTCATGAGCCAGGCTATAATGAGCCGCTATATGCCTACGATTCAGGCAAGGTGCCAGGTACCAGGAACATCGTAGTGAACAGACATCACTCTTTGCTTTCTTAAAGTATGTTAAAAAATGAAGTAAAATTTAAAAACTACATAATTGCTACTCTCGTATCTTTTTATTTTAAAAAATGTGTTTCAATTAAATTGCATTTGTTTTATGAAGAATGAAAGAAATTGTGTCAATATTCTCTATAAGAAAATGATTAAGAACTATTATTAGGTAGACAGTAAGACAATGTTAGATAAGGAAATACAAATTCCAACTTCAGGCAATGCACTGAATTTCTCTGGACCTCAATTTCTCAATCTATAAAATGAGGATGTCAGACTAGATAATTTCCAAAGTCCCTTCCAACTATGATAGTCTATGATTCTAAATAGCATTAAATATTTAATAATGTCTTTTGCATTACTTTCAAAGCTTTAATATCACAGAAAATAAAGCAATGAAGGATCATCATTTGATCATTAAAAAATCACTGACCACATTTACAAGACGGCATTTGAGTATGTGGAACAGAATAAAAATTCTCTTTTCCTATGTCCCTGGTATAGTTACCAAATGAAAGAGGCATGTATAACATATTCAGTTTAACCAGTTAGTTTTTTCTACTGTTCCTTGCATTACATAAAACTTAAATTAAAAACATACAAGAAATTTACTGATATAACTTGTTAAAACACATGGTACCTTTTCAGCTGAGGCTCCAGTTAACACAAATGTAGAAAATACAGGGAGAGGGTATTTGCTATTTGGTGGCCAACATTCAATTGTTGCACCCATTGGTAAACAAAACAGGGGAACAGATTCTGGAAGTGAGAATGACTCATAATCTTCTTGAGGATATCTACATATTAGACCTATGAAAATGACAATAAATATTAGGTTATCATCTCTTGAATTTTAGTGCTTATAATTTGAATGATGCTGAAATACTTTAACACATATCAAAGTTCAAAACATTACATATACAGGGTGAGGCAAACATAGGTTTATAGTTGTGAGTATGTGAAACAGAATTTATTCTTGTATTATTTTCCATAAGAACAACTGTAAACCTACTTTTGCCCTACCCTGTATGTTCATCAAATAACTGAATGGCTCAGAATTATTCATACAGATTCTAATCCTCCAACATTATAATTATTGATATTAACTGCTTAATATTTATCAAGCTTCATCCAGAAAGGCCAAGAAAGGCAGGCAGAAAAGATTATCTGAAAGAAATATACATAAATACACACATACCCCAAAATTCAGTTTGTGGTCACACTATTTTAAAGTTTATGAATGTACTATTTTTTAAATATATACCTGCATATATCCACTTTGTCAGCTCTCAATAACTTTCCCTCAGGGGTTTTTACACATTAAAATAAAGATCCCATAGGATTACATACATAACTTCTAGCACAAATACAAGACATATACTTATAAAAATAGAAGAGTAATCTATTTACATTTACAGTATTTTCAGAATAGTATCAACTCAATCCCAGTTTCTAAATAACCCCAAACTATATGAAGATAAAGTTTCAAGTGGCCTATGCTTTCGTGTTGAATGACTAGTCTACAAAGTGGTCCAGGAATCTTCTATTGGACACATCCTCAGCAGAGTCTTATACTGGATTTTGTGGGACTAGAAACAGAATACAGCTGCCTTGAACTTAAACAGTAAAAGTCAAGTGGAAACCATCACTAGATATGACCATAAAAACAAAATGATAACTAGGGATACCTGTGGTTGGTCTGCCACTAATATCTAAGTGATTTTGGACAAATCATGTATCTATAAGACTCTGGTTTTCTCATCTACAAGTTAGATGAACTAGATATACTAAAGTCAAGGCAATTCTAAAATTCTCTCATTATATGCTGGCTAGCCAGTAGATCCCACAAAGGTCTACAGGTAATTGTCCATTACTCTCTCAGGTCATGAGGCAATGGTCTAGGCTTTAAGTAGTTCAGAAATAGCAATGAATTGTAGATCCTAAAAAATCAAAGTTAGAACAGAAGGTAAAAGTCTAGGACACCAATTTTAAAACTGTATTAGTTAAAAGGCTGAATCTGCTCTCTTGCAAATAAGATCAGTATGTTTAATATTTTGAGGTTTTTGACAATTGAAAATTTCAGCTATGTATTATAAAATCACAAATTAGTTTATAATATTTCAGATTATTATGAAACAATTATACATGAACTACAGATTTTATTAAATTTGATATAAATATTAAAGAAACATTAATTTAACTAGAAAATACTTTCCCACATTTTCTACTGATTTATAACTTAAAGAGAACGAATTTCTACTCATTAGTTATTTATTTAAACTGAATGTTTTTTTAAAAAACCCTTCTTTTTAATATTTATCTTCCACTAAGCATCCAATAAATTTATGGATGAAAACAAAACAGAATAAAAAAACATGGGCTGTCCTGGCTGGTGTAGCTCAGTGGATTGAGTGTGGGCCTGGGAACAAAACAACCACGGTTCAATTCCCAGTCAGGAGACATGCCTGGGCTGCAGGCCAGTTCCCAGCAGGGAATGCACGAGAGGCAACCATACATTGATATTTCTCTCCCTCTCTCCTTCCCTTCCCCTCTAAAAAATAAATAAATAAAATAAAATAAAATAAAAAACAAAACATGGGCTGCAGTCCCAAGTCCTGACACTAATGCACTGTAAGAAGGGTTTTGTTTATTTTCTTTAATATTATTGGTCCCCATAATACATTTATACATTAAGTATCCCATGAAAAATTATACTTACCAGCTTTGTAAGATATAGTATTAGTCTTTGCCACCGATTTTTTATAACATAAGTATACTGCTGATCCCCACTGAATTAAAAAAAGAAAATATCATTATTTTTAAAAGGTAGTAACTTAATAAAATGGAATCTCTCTGATCTTTCTATTATGTATTATCTAAGATATAAAAGATTACTCTCTGCTAGCTATTTTTCAGTTGGTTATTTGGGGAGTATTTTATTGGAGTTACTGCCCACTTTTCTTTCAGAAGTAAAAATTAATTTATTTTTTCCTTGTGACAGCAATAACATAAAAATTTGTCCCTTTAAAACAAAATTAATAACAAACTATAGAAATGATCCCTGAAAGTATAGTCTTATTATACGAAATGTTAAAGGGATTTAATTGAAGAAAAAGAAGAAAGTCAAAAACTATGAAAAGTAAAATGACAACAAACTCACAACTATCAACAACTGAATCTAAAAAACAAAAACAAACTAAGCAAACAACTAGAACAGGAACAGAATCACAGAAATGGAGATCACATGGAGGGTTATCAGTGGGGAGGGAGTGGGGGAAGAATGGGGGAAGGGTATAGGGAATAAGAAGCATAATTGGTAGGAACAAAACAGACAGGGAGAGGTATGGGAAATGGAGAAGCCAATGAACTTGTATGTACAACCCATGGACATGAACTAAGGGGGGGAATGCTGGAGGGAGGAGGAGTACAGGGTAGAGGGGGCTAATGGGGATAAAAGATATGGGATGACTGTAATAGCATAAGCAATAAAATATACTTAAAACTAAGCCACAACAATTTAGATTTTATTCTAAATCCAAAATTTGGAAAGAAAGGATAAACTAGGAAATACCTACTCATGTGTGTTTACCTTCCTTTTGATTCCATAACCCCTTTCAGATATTGCCAGATTTTTCTGCAACTCTTTATCAAAACTCGAGTAGTAATTTGCCATATCCATTTCCTTGTATCTCATTCTCTCCTTAAGCTACTCCAAAAAAGGTTTTAATTTCACCATTCCTTAAAAGAACGCCTTTATTTTAAAGATGCCAAATCTAATAGTTGATTCCATCTTCATTTTATTCAACCTCTCAGCAGATTTTGATACCACCAATGACTCCCTTCTTGAAACATTTTCTTTTCCTGGCTTTTGAGGTACCATACCCTCCTGGCCCCTCCCCACCAAATCTCTGGCTACCCCTCAATCTCCTCTTTAGCATCCACTCTCTCTTCCTGATCATTAAATGTGATCTTTTCTTTTCTTTACTTTCTCTAAATGATCTCATACATTTAGTTCTATGGTTTTAAATAACTGCTACTCCCAAACAACTCAATTTCTAGTCCCAGCTGAAACTGAGATGAGGAGGACTGGGTAAAGCAGATTTTGGGGTGAAGAAAAGGAGCTCAGTTTTAGACATGTTAAGTTTGAAACATCTATTAGACATGCAAGTGAAGAGTCAAATGTAGCTAAGGCGAGAGGTCTGAAATGGAGATGTCACTTGGGAGATGTCACCACTTGACATTAGGTGGTGACAGATATATGCACATAGCACATTTCCTTACCTTCTTTCAGTCTCAACTTAAATGTCACTTTATTATTTCATCACCTTCAGTGAAATAACAAGCCTCCCTCTACTCTTTCCAGTCCTCCCTATCACCTCTATCTCTCTTCTCTTCCCTGCATGGACTGACCACCTTTGGCGTATTGTGTATTTTCTTATTTATTATCTGCCTCTCAGCACTAAAATATAAGTTCCAAGATGGCAAGGGCTTTGTTTTGTTCACTACTATATCTGTAGCACTTAAAACAGTGCCTTTTATGTAAAAATGCTTTAAAAATATGTGTTGCATGAGACAGGACACATTTGTGCACACATGGCAGAGCACCTGCCTAAACCAGTACACAAGGACAGATTCATACCACTGCAGACACACATACAGAGAAAACAACCTTCCTTTAAGAAATACTTTTAAATATTAGAGACTACTACAACAAACACCCACTTACCACCAAGATTTAACGAATGTTCACAATTTACCATATTGGCCTCAGATATTTTAATTTATAGAAAACCAAAAAAGTTACAGGTTTAGCTAAAGCCTTATCTTCCACTCCCTTCTGTTCTCTGGAGTTAACCACTAAACCTAAAGCCAGTGCACATCATTTACATGCATTTAAAATTTTTCTACTATACACACCTATAAGTATGCATTATTGTTTTGTGCATTTTAAATTTTACATAAATAAGGACAAAGGGGGAAAAGTTAGGACAACTGTAATAGAATAACAATAAAAATTTGTTAAAATATAAATAAATTTTATATAAATGATGATATGCTGAATATATGCTTTTATGGTTTATTTTTTATTCATCTATATGTTCTTGAGAATCAGTGAAGTTAATCTAATTTCTTGGTCTAAACTACTGGATGGTATTCCATTAATGAGTCGAATGTTTATTTTGCCCATCCCCCTACTAATGGACACTTAGGTTGTTTCCTTTTTTCTTTTTGCTATTATAAACAATGATGCAATAAATTGGCTCTTCATCTAGAAACTTTTCTTGCTTTCTTAAATATTTTTTCTGTGTCTCCAGGAGATCAATTGTTAAATCACGCTTAAGACAGCTCATTGCTGTGTTAGAATTTTGTTTTTATAAATGTTTTAGTATTTTTGTATCAAAAGAGTGGACGTGTAAAAGTCAAGTGCACAGATAATATGAGTGTAGATCAAACTGGACTTTTAGTTTACCAGGTGATTTCAAAAATTATAAATAAATAAAGGGCTCTATTGAAAAGTCCCAACTATAGTTCCCAATAAGCTAAATTTTGTGAAGATAAAAAACCCTCAATGATAACCTTTGTGATGATAAAAAGGGAACTATATGACCATTTGGATATGGTAGAAACCAAAAAAATTATTTTAAAATGAGAAACAGATGTTCAGAGATACAGTAAAAATTATGGGGCTTTGGAGAAAATTAGCCATCATATCAAAACTACAAGAGGATTTTCTAAATATTTTTCACATACAAGGTTCAGCCACCAAAAAAAAAAAAAAAGGAGCCATGTTCTAAAAATACTTTAAATGTTTAACCTCTAAACTATCCATATTATGATTTGCCATGGTAAAAACACATCTTCAGATGTTTTCTTTATTCAGGAATTAGGTATATCATTTAATTACTTGCTTTGTTAATAACTCTACTTTTCTAAATAAACTTGCTGAAGGAGGTAAAGGGATTAGCCAAAGAACATATATGCCTAACCCATAGACACAAATAACAGTGTTGTGATGGCCAGATGGAAGACGGGGTGGGGACTGGGTGAAGGTGGACAAAAGAGGGGGGAGAATGGGGACATCTGTAATAGTGTGAATAACAAAAATAAAGTTAATAAATACTGGCATTTTTGAAAGGCTGCAAAACAAGAGGCATTACACAGAGTATGATGTTAATTCTTCCAATTCATGAACATGGTACATGTTTCCACTAGTTTTTATCTTCCTCTATTTCTTCAATGTCCTATAGTTTTCTGAATACAGGTCTTTTATCTCCTTGGTTTATTTATTCCTAGGTACTTTATTTTTTTTTTGTTGCAGTGGTAAATGGGATTGTTTTTATTTCTGGATATTAATTTTGTATCCTGCTACTTTGCTAAATTCATTTATGAAATCTAATAGTTTTTTGTGGAGTCTTTAGGGTTTTCTATGTACAATATCATGTCACCTGCAAATAATGACAGTTTTACTTCCTCCTTTCCAATTCGGATGCCTTTTATTTCTTCTTGTCTGAATGCTGTGGCTAGGACTTCCAGTACTATGTTAAGTAAGACTGGTGAAAGTGGACATCCTTGTCTTATTCCTGATCTTAAGGGAAACACTTTTAGTTTTTGCCCAGTGAGTATGTTGACTGTAGAGTCATTTGCATAGAGTATGAAGAAAATAGTCTCTATGATTCAAAAACAGAGGAGTCCAATTTTCCAAAAGTTAGCTGTATCCTCAACTACAAATTTTTATATTTTTGTACCACATGACCATTCTCTTTTCTTCCAGCTCTAAAATAATATGATTCTATTCAAAATCAATCAAATCCAAATCATTTAAGACTTATGGTTCAAAGTTTAAAAACTGGTGATTCTTGAAACTCTTTCTGTACATAAGCTTAATGGGTGGTGGAGAGGTAGAGGAGGTTCTTTTGAGGCCAAAGCTGTAAGCCTGGTACAAAAATCATGTAGGAACTTGAGAAAAAAATCAACACATATTTCCTCCTGTCCATTAGACTGGTTTTCTTTTTCCTCCTCATTTAGAAATCTAGTAGACAAATACATTTAGAAGTCGTTCATACATAGCCTATATTTGGATCATCAAGGGTGTGAGTTTAGCTGGTAAAGAGAAATGGCCTGCAGCCTGACTAACCCTTGGGGCATTCCACTGTGTAGAGGTTAGGGAGATGGGAAGGAATCAGCAATGGCAGAAAAGGAAAGATTGGTGAGGTAGGAGGAAAAACAGGACATAGAAAAAGAATACATCTTCTTTTCTTTCAATTGTTTCAAGAAAGAAGTGGTGATCATCTATGTCAAAACTTACTGAAAATAAGATGAAGAACTGATCATTTGATTCAACATGAGCAATCTTGGTAGAATGGTGGAGACAAAAGTCTAACTGAAAAGTCAAAGCGAGGAAGGGGACAGAACACAGTCAACTCTTTTGAGACGTTTTATTATAAAGGAGAACAATAAAATGGGGCAATAGATGGAGGAGAAGAAAGGGGTCAAGTTCTGTAAACATGGGAGAAACACGGTTTGCATGCCGGAGAAAATAATCCAATAGAGAGAAAAACGGATGATTCAAAAAGTAAGTAAGAAGAATTGCTGAAGCTGTGTACTCAATAGGTAAGTAGTACATGGGATCTAGTGCACAAATGGAGGGAGGGGTTAACCTTGGCTAGTACATTACTTTTTCAGTAAGGAGAAAATTTTTTAAAAATTAAAATAAAAAGGCTTTTCACATAGCTCTTTCTGAAAGTACAACAAAAGTACTTTCCTAAACATAAAATATCCAACATCTTTAAAAACACATTTGTACTTCAGTAATTATGCTATGCTGTTTTCCAAAACAAAGATTTTCGGTTATGGTCATTTTCATCAGTGGCTAATTTTATCAGTGCAAAAGAGTCACTTACCATACTGTTATTGAGATTCTTGTCGACTTTGCAGAATGTGTGCGGTGGACTTTCTCCTTTACTGGGTATAATAATACATATGTCTGTGACAGCCAAGGTATTCTGAGTCATGTTTTCAGAGGCTCTTCGGTAAGTGATATAAATCTTTTGTGATGAGGTACTGCCGCTAATATTTGCAGGGCGTCCATAGGGAGTACTCTGAATAATTTCACACCCCTGTTTCAGTCTTTCTTTCCAGTCATATAAAACTCTAAAAAAATAAATAAAGTAAATGAATACACAAACACAAAGCACCCTGAGATACGACAGGTAGTATTATCGGGTATCATGAACTGATCCTCAAATGTAGCAGAGATTCCAATCTTACTGCAAGTTTGAATTGCGCAGTCCCATGTACAATGAAAGAATAACTGTTTTTTCTATCTAAAATTTAAGTGTTGTAGGAAAATTTTAGATTAAACTTTGTGTTTGTTGACAAAAAACCACAGGATATCAACAATTAAGGGCAAAGGTACTTGCCTTAGCATTCCATTTAATGGATTTATTTATTTTTGTCTCTAAACCCAAGCATCTTCTTGATAAAAAGCACTTTATATTGTAGCCAAAATTAAAATTTTTAAAAAGTTCCTTAACCAGAAGGTATAGAACCTGCTCACACAAGTTTACTTCCAATACTTCCCCCTCAGGTTTAGGAGACAAATTTAGGCTTTCAAAAGAAGAAACAACCTCCAAATCATGGGTGAACAACATAGGTTTGTTTTCCCCCATCTCCTTTATTATGGTAAAATCATAGGCTTTTCACAAGGGCAGGCCAGGCATCCATTCCTTAAGTCTTCTAAATACTATACTTAAAGTACTTGGGGACACGAAGAGAATGTCATGTTTGAATAACAGTTTATTCTTTCACAGATTTCTCCAATCTGACTTTAAACTAAGTCCTATGCATCACTCAAAAAAATTAAAGGTCTACTATATTAAATGTTTCTGCTATAGAAATTGATTTAACAGGCAATGTCCCCAACATCAATCAGTATTCCCTTTTATAAAATCCTAATATACAAAGAAAATTTAGTGCCAGAAAGTGGTTAAATTATTTCTTTTTTTAAAACCTTGGATATGAGGATATGTTTACTGATTTTAGAGAAGAGCAAGGGGGAGAGAAAGAGAGAGAGAAACATTGATCAGTTGCCTCTCCTACACACCCCAAGGACCCAAATGCAACTTCGGCATGTGCCCTGACCAGGAATAGAACCAGTGACATTTTGCTTTTTAAGATGATGTCCAACCAACTGAGCCAAATCGGTCAGGGTAATCTAATATAATATTTAATTTCCCTTTTTGTCCTGTCAACAAAGTAATTTTCTCAATATTTTATTTTGAATATTTAGAGCAAATTAAATGTTTAATCATAGCAACTTTGTTTATCCTATTGTTGGCTTAATTGCTTATTCCTTCTCCTCCTTTTGATCTTTTCTTTTCTGTTTCTTTTTTAATCTTAAAAAAGGCACTATAACAGACAGAAATTAGACACATCTGAATTCAAATTCCCACCACTTGTCACTGACCACTGCATCTTAGGCAGTTACTTAATCTTTGAGCCTTATTCTACTCAGCTATAAAATTTAAAAAATATAACTCACAGGATCTTAAGAAAATTAGATGAGAGTATAAGTCAGGTCTCCAATAAGTGCCTGGTACACAGATGTTCAATTAAAAATAAGAAAGTAAAAATACAACAAAGACAAATAAACCACTGTTTATTCAAGTTCTTAAAAGATGTAGAATATAAACATGTGACACATAAGATACCTATTTTCTTTAATCAGATATTGTACTGTTGCAGATATTCTGCATTACTATTTTTTTAAAGATTTTATTTATTTATTTTTAGAGAGAGGGGAAGGGAAGGAGAAAGAGTGGGAGAGAAACATCAATGTGTGGTTGCCTCTCATCTGCCCCACACTGGGGAGCTGGCCTGCAACCCAGGCACATGCTCTGAATAGGAATCAAACCAGCGACCCTTTGGCTCGCAGGCCTGTGCTCAATCCACTGAGCTACATCAGCCAGGGCTATTTTTTTACTTTTTATATTATTAGATAACATTTCTTGTCCAAATTGTAAGCTTTTAAGGATACAAAACAAATATAAAGAAACCAACTGCATTTTTATATACCAGCCATCAGAACGAGAAACTAAGAAAACAATCCCATTTATAACTGCATAAAAAATAATATCTAGGAATAAGTTTAATCAAGGATGTAAAACACCTGTACTCAAACAATTATAAGACACTGAAGAAAGAAACTGAAGAAGATACAAATAAATGGAAGCATATACTGTGTTCATGGACAGGAAGAATTAATATCATTAAAATGTACATGCTATCCAAAGAAATCTATAGATTCAACACAACTCCTATCAAAATACCAATGGTGTATTTCACAGAACTAGAACAAATTTTCCAAAAATGTATATAGAACTATAAAAGACCTCAAATAGCCATGGCAATCTTGAGAAAGAACAAAATTGGAGGTACCACACTACCTGATATGAAACTATACTACAAGGCTAACGTAATCAAAACAGCATAGTATTGGCATAAAAACATATACATCAACGGAACAGAAGAGAGAGCCCAGAAATAACACCATACTTATATGGTCAATTAATATTTGACAAAGGAGGCAAGAACATACAATGGAGTAAAGACAGTCTATTTAATAAATGGTGTTGCGGGGGACTCAGTTTGCTTGTGGGAAGCAGTGGAGGGGACACAAATCAGAGAGAGCACAGAACAGGCGCCGTTGTTCCCTCTCTGACTCCGCCCCCACAAACAGCGTCACAACCCTGCAACTAGGTTGCCCCGCCCTGGTAAACACCTAAGGCTCCACCACCCATACACAACAGACGCCACCTGACCAAACATGACTCAAACAGAAGAACAGCTCAGAGCCCCAGAGCCAACACTCTAAAGCAATCAAAAGAAAGCCAACCTATCAGATGCACAGTTCAAAACACTGGTGATCAGGATACTCACAGAATCGGTTGATTTTGGTTGCAAATTAGATGAACAAATGAAGGTGATGATAAGTGAAATGAAGAAAAATGCACAGGGAACCAATAGTGATGGAAAGAAAACTGGGACTCAAATCAATGGAGTGGACTAGAAGGAAGAAACAAACAACCAAACAGAAAAGAATGAAGAAACAAGAATTCAGAAAAATGAGGAGAGTCTTAGGAACCTCCAGGACATCTTCAAACATTCCAACATCTGAATTATAGGAGTACCAGAAGGGAAAGAGGAAGAGCAACAAGTGGAAAACTTATTTGAACAAATAATAAAGGATAACTTCCCCAATCTGGCAAAGGAAATAGACTTCCAGGAGGTCCAGGAAGCTCAGAGAGTCCCAAAGAAGTTGGACCCAAGGAGGAACACTCCAAGGCACATCATAATTACATTAGCCAAGATTAAAATGAAGGAG